>VCRD01002243.1:0-20404 GCA_006783055.1 Trinorchestia longiramus | reverse complement strand
CGTGTCTCACTTTTTCTGCAGCGGTAAGTGAGTGGTTCTAGTCAATAACTTACTCCGCCATGGAGGAATTTGTGCAGCTCGAAACTTTGAAAATTCATAAACGCTAAGCCACAATATTCTTCCATAAGCATTCATACTGTCAGCGAACAAAACTCTTGCTTTTCATTGGACCATGTGTAAGGCTGGACCAACTGTGTCAATAAGTAAAATTGCTATACAAAGTTTAAGTTCGGCGAGTTGTATTTTTCAATAAAAGGTTTTGCTAAACTCATTTGTCATAGCTCATTAACTGCACATACTTTGTAGTAATTGTAAGCACTGAACAGGAAATAAATACCTATAAATATTTAGAATCATCACATGGATCTCAATGCTCTAAACTAAGCTGCATTTTAAGAGCTGTTACATCATTTACCATCTGAATGTCAATACTGGGCCCCTCTGTCAATAAGAAGCATGAATTTCAGTATTTTTAGCAACAATTTCAGGCTGGAAAATAATCTCTTAGAGCAGAGGTTCTCAACCACAATTAAATTTACCCCTGGATGAAAATCTCTCTTATAGGTTTAGGTATACATTACATTTACCACAGTAATACAAAAAATTGTTCCCTTCACAGGCAAGTAACTTGCAATTTTGAAGACTACTTGAACTAAAACCTGTCAATGAGGAAGATATGTAGGCCACTGGAGCAATAGACCATCCATATTCTGGATACTAAAGAAAATTAGGAATTCTAACTTCTGCATTGTCTTGAGCTCTATGTTAATAACTTTCCAAGGGATGTTACTACTTTATTTGCAAGCATTTATCATTTTTATAGCATGGCTTTAATGTTTAGAGATGTTTAGGATGAATTTTAAGGACAAGAATTCAATTTAATAACTTAGTTGTTGTCAGAAATTATCTCAGTTGTCAAAACTAGAATTCCCCCATTGTGAGATATATATGTGTGTGCTGTAAATATTTTAGTGATGTCAAGTGTAATATTTGTGTTAAAATATACCTGCAATTAAATTAATTGTTCTATAACTAGACCAAAATCCTTGTATTGTGCTTGCAAAAATATGGATTGATATGGGAAAGTTTGCTCTGTAGTTAACAACTACAAATAAAGTAAGATACATTTTCAATGTTTTCTTTAAATATTATACAAAGATCAGATGTATCAAATTGATAGATTTATGTATATAATTACATATGATTTACCACTAACCACATCGTGCACCATACATGGTACACAAAACCTTTGTTATATATGCAAACTAATTTGGGAGTTGCAGTCAATGTGTTAATTCTAAAATGATAAAAAAAGCTGAAAAAGTGTCAACATCTAGGCTACACATTTGCTCTTTGTCTCTATTTTGTAATAAAGTAATCACATTTTTACTGCTCCAAGTGTTGTGTTGCAATTCTACACAATTGCTCATCAAAGGCATGTTCAAATTATGGACAAATATACCTGCTCTGCACTCTTATCTGCCACTAATTACAAATTAATATTTGTTTAAGCTTAATTTTCCTTGTGCTGTCAATTTCCCTGTGTTGCCAAATAGTTCTGAGTAATTATTATTCATGCTCTAAATGTCTTGTTGAATAGTCTTGAATAGTTATTGCATAGTTTGCCTGTGTTGAGTGGTTCTGAGTAGTTATTAGCAAGTGTATGCAGTTGAACAGGTATTGTTTCACTTATGAGTTTTATATGAATAAAGAACTGACTGGCTTAAATGAAAGCACTCAAATACCTTTATATCTATTAAAGTATGCTTTTTGTATAAAATAATACATGTGTAAAATGTTTCTGGCATGTTGATTGTGAAAAATATTTAGGAAATATTTTAAAAGTTATACAAACACTCATACTAATTTTTTCCAAAGTATTTTTGGCAAATTATTGTATTTTATCTTGGTAACTTGATGATTATTTATTGGTAGAAAATAAATCTTGACTGCTTCATCTACATTCCAGTGCTTGAAAGGATCTTGAGCAATGGCTGATAACATAGAAAAGTTTGATGGTATGTTGATGGCACTTGCACAGCAGCATCCTGGTGGAGTTCTTGAGGTGAGAGTTGTTGTTTCTTTACAAGTTTCTGTGCTTTTCCTTGTTTATTTCAATTCAGTGTCTTCTATGACAACAGTAGTATGGCAGTTAACAAAGGTAATTACTCAACAGCATATTGTCAACATATGTGCCATGCAATTTTCACTAAGTAGATGAAGGTTAATACTTAACAACATGTCTACCATACAAATCATGCCAAGCAGATGAAGGTAAATACTTTAAAACATATCTACTGTACAATTTATGCCAATTAGATGAAGGTAAATAATCTTGAACCTTATTGATGTAAATGTATCATTATATTGTTAGACTTATTGTTTCTTGCATAATAAAAGTTTATTTTACTGTGCTGTACTGGCTATTAAATGGTAAGAATTATGTTAAATATTTTCTGCCATGCGAATTTCATAATTGAATGTGTACACTTTTATAACTTATTTTTTGGTGACAAGTCTTCAAGTAGGTGTTGCATATACTGTATTGACATGTTTTTTTGTTTCAGTTGATGGAAACCATATTTGGATTCTTGGCAAGAAAAACAGATTTCTACACTGGCACATCTCCTGAGGAAAGTGAAAGAGTAAGTAATATTTTTATGTATCTGCTATGAGTTCTAAAATGAATGTTTTTTCATTCACTATTTAATATTGACCAATGTAGTTCAATAGTAATTTTTTACAGACTTTGCATCAATTTAATGTTGAATATTTCATTTCTAACTGTGTGTGTTAAAAGTAATTTCTGCATTTGTTCCAGATCCTGTTGGAAAAATTCAGAAAGCATCAGAAGTTAGCTTTTGAAGAACATGATAGGAAGAAAGCTGAGAGTGAAGCTGCTGAAAAGAGGAGGCAAGAGAGAAAAATGAAAAAATTAGAAGAAGAAAAAATGAAAGCTGCTGCTGCTGCTGCTGCTGCTGCTGCTGCTGCTGCTACACAGGTTTGTGAACTGAACTTCTTCTATTTACTGTTCAATTATATGTTATTCTCTGAGGAATTTTGGTACATCAAAACTGAGGAAAAAATTTAACTAATTCTGTCTGCTCATCATTAAAACTGGAAAAAGGTTATTTGATTTTAACTATACATGCTAATTTTTAAATGAATTGGGATAATAACTGATAAATTTGGATTTTGGTGGGAATTTATATACAAATCCTGAAAAAAGTGGTATAACTGCTATCAAGACAAGTTTCATAAGTGTTGATATGATTGGGATCTTGCTGTGTTGCATAAAATAAGTTTTCTCAGGTGTTGTAAGTTGGTGTGAGTAGATGAAGTGAATATTGGCTTGTGTCATGTCCAATTATATGGCTTGTGTCATGTTTAATTATATGGCCTGTGTCATGTCCAATTATATGGCCTGTGTCATGTCTAATTATATGGCCTGTGTCATGTCCAATTATATGGCCTGTGGCATACACCATAACAGCAGATGATAATTTTTAAAATAATTAAAGATTTGGCTTGTGTAGAAGAAAATATTAATTCTTTCTATTCAGCATCATGATACTAATTAATGCAGACAATATGTGTAGGATTAGTTTTATAAGAAAATATGTACTGGGTATGTATTGTGTGTTGATTTAATCCATACGCCACCTGCAAAGCTAAAGATATTTTTCAAGAATCTATAACATTTGTTTTAGTTTAGATGAATTTTGAATAGTGTGGATATACTTGAATGTCAGTTTAAACAGGACACAAACATCCAAATATCTTATTTCAGGTCTTGATTTCTGTCTTGAAATGCTAGATTTCATATTCAAGATGGTGTCAGTGCTCAGAATGTTTGAATAATTAGAAAATTATCTTTATTCTTACATTACATTCATAAATACTAAAATAGATTGAATACTGATGTAAAGGATAATTTATGTAATAATGTTTATTTTGTACATTTGTCAATGTGAACAAATATTAAAGGTTTTGACCAATAATAGAAGCTTGTGACTGTATCAAAAAGTATATAATTCTGTTAGCACAATATCAGATGATAAAGCTTATGTAAAATGTCACTGAACAAATATTTCATATTTTTCATGAAAAGTCAACATTGCATGGTGTTCATCTAGGAAAATTGTGATCTAAATTTGCACAAACATCCAGCACAAGACTTGAGCATCTTCTTGATGTTGTGCAAATTGCACAAGAATTGCCTGAATATTTTGGCATTGGCAGAGAAGTATTTGTTCAAATGTCTGAATCAAATGCCGATGCATAATTTGCAGGTGTTGAGCTGCAGCCTAGCCACAGTGACTAGATTGTACTTGTGCTGCTTTAGCTTTTGTTCTGAGAGCCTTTTCATTTCCCTGCTACAGATATTGAGCTGGTTTATGGCTGTTATTTATGGTCTTTTATAATGCAGAATACTGAGCATGAATTATCATCTGGTATTGCTTAGTGATGTAAATCTAGGCCATTTTCACATGTGTTGTTATATTTCTGTGTGTAACTTTATAGCTTTTATTCTATTTTTCAGGGGGTTTCTCAATCCAAAAACTAAGCTTGTAATGTTATTAAAGTTCAGATATAAATCTTACTGTCATTAGGTCTTGTATCAGTATTGTTTTCAACAAAAGATACATGTGCATTAACTATACTTGTTAAATTTGTGTAGGAATTTCTGATCTTTAGTTGCACAATAATGTAAATAGAGAAAAAGTACAGAGTGTCCATAAAGTCTCTTTACCATTTTACAAATTTATTATAAATGTAATTGATAAGATATTTTAGTGAGATTTGTTCTATTGTATTCAGTGTTTATTAAAGTTTTTAATCACATTTTGTATTTGTGTGTTTCAGGGATCCTGTTAGTGAAAGAGGTGCTGTTCAGACTTTATGAGAGACTTTTTGGACACCCTGTATTTTTGCATATGAAAGCAATTGATGCTATATTTCTCTGTAAAACTAATGTACAAATGTCTGCTCAAGAATTGCTTTTACACTCCAATCCTTTTGAGTTTTAGATCCTGTAGATAGTCTTGAAGCAAAGGAGCTGAGGACTTTGCTGTATCCATTACAAACTGAATTTTTTGGTCTAGGATACATGAAATGAAATAAAATTTGTGTATTCCCATACAGAACTGTGGAAGCATAATTATGCATTATACTTGTGTTGACTCATCACTTTATTTTGGTTGTGTTGTAAAATTGATTAAACTGGCACATATACTGAGAATATAAGCCTATTCGTAACTGTATTTGATTTTCAGTTTCAATGTCTACTTAACCCTTGGAGCTTTTTCTATTTTCCTGTTCTTTTTCTGTATGAAGGTAATCAACATGAAGATTCCAACCTCAAACTCTGAGGTATTTGATTGCACTACTAGATCATTTCAAGCTTAAATTGTTATTTATATTGTGAAGTTTGTGACGTTTTTGAACAGTGCATAATTTTCTTTAATTTTCTATTGAAATTTGTAAAGTCCATGTATTTACGTGTTAATGATTTAGATTTGCGACACCCTGTATGATGACATGTTCTTATGTGTTTAAAACCTTTCTGCAGTTGTAATTCCAGTTAACTTTGCAGTTGTCATCTCAGTTAACTTTGCAGTTGTCATCTCAGTTAACTTTGCAGTTATCATCTTAGTTAATTTTGCAGTTGTCATCTTGGTTAACTTTGCAGTTGTCATCTCAGTTAACTTTGCAGTTGTTATCTCAGTTAATTTTGCAGTTGTCATTTTAATTAACTTTGCAGTTGTCATAATTAATTTTGCGGGCAGAATGGCACAAACGGGGAGGCCATGGAAGAGATCATCACACCTGGCGTCCAGGACTCCCAAGACTCCATCAGAGAGACTACAGCTCCTGCTGGGGATGTGAGTGTGCACCCCAGTCACGCTCTTGTTGGGGGGGAAACTGAAAGTCAATAGGCAGACCTGGCAGTTGTCAAGTAGACCTGGCAGTTGTCAAGTAGACCTGGCAGTTGTCAAGTAGACCTGGCAGTTGTCAAGTAGACCTGACAGTTGTCAAGTAGACCTGGCAGTTGTCAAGTAGACCTGGCAGTGTTGACAGGTGTTGAACTTTCGTTTGATACTTTCATGCTAAACATGAGTATTTACGACAGTTATGTATTGTATATTAACCACCAGCTTGGTCGACTGGTGAGCGAATCCGCTTGCGAGCGGGAAGACCCGGGTTCGAATCCTGCTGCCGCCATGGTTGACGCGGCCAGAATTACGCATGGGACTTTGTTAACCGAATAATTATCAAAGTAATTATCCGACCCAAGAATGGGCCAGAAGGTCCTTTCCTATAGCCTTATTCTATTCTATTCGATTCCTTTCAGTTAATTCTTATGAAGCAATCATTGTTGCAGTCATTATGAGCATTGCATGAGCTGTGCCTGGCGAGCGATGTTTCAAATTAACTGTTTCTAGTAACAGGCAAGGTGCCCTATAGCACTGAGTGCTTCATTGGTTCTTGTGTCACAGCCACTGTGTTAGTAGAACTTACGCTTGTTTGTTTATTGCAGAAAAAAGAGGATGAAGACGACGACATCGAGGAAGAAGACAAAGGCAAGATGAAACCAAATGAAGGTAATGGAGCAAACCTTGACAAGTACAGCTGGACACAGACTTTACAGGAAATTGAGGTTAGTTCTTCATGTTTTGTGTATAGCAAGTTGCTAATTCTTCCGTTATTAGTAATACTACGTGGGTGGTTATTGCTGCCCACTGCCACCTCATTCAAAGCTAAGTAGTTTTTAACTTCTCAGCGACTGCTGTTGTTGAGAGACCGTTGTCTTCTTGGTTTCAGTGACATCACATGTAATTGGTGAACAAAGTTAAGTATGAAATCTGTACTATTGTTAATTAACACGTTAACCGCCACATGTACCACCGGTGGTACATTTGAGGATTTCACTTACCGCTGCATGTACCACCGGTGGTACATTTCCAAATTTTTAATAATTATTTTCAAAAATTAATTTAAAATATTTACGGAAGGTTAAATGATAAAGTCGTAAAATGGTAAAGTCGTGGCGGTAGTGACAAATCTCTGATATCAGGCATGGCGGTTAACGTGTTAAACAATTGCGTTATTCTTTATTTGTCACTAATTATTTCCTCGAATGTCCTGCTGTTCCAGTTTGCTATTTCATGGAGGTGCATCAATACAGAATTTAGCATAACACGAATTGGAGTGAAGTGAATAGGTGTTCAGTTGTGTATGGGCTCTTATCTCCATCTTATATTATTCAAAGTCTCACTGTCATCGAATTCATTAACCGTTTGCTCGCTTATTATAGATATTGTTGTTGTTCAGAATTAAATAGGATTTATTAATTACATCATAGAAGTTGAGCATTTTACTAAGACGTTTATATAAGGTCCTGAGTCTCTGTTCATTTGAATAATGCTACCCATTGATTGCTGTACAAGTTACATTTTTGTGAAATCTATAATTTTGAACTGGGTGTGTTGGAATTGTTAACCTGCGTTTTGTGTTGTGCAACGCGTACGGTGATGAGCATCATGAGGGCCTGGTTCAATAATACAAGTGATGTTGATGAGCAACATGAGGCCCTGGTTCAATAATACAAGTGATGTTGATGAGCATCATGAGGGCCTGGTTCAATAATACAAGTGATGTTGATGAGCATCATGAGGGCCTGGTTCAATAATACAAGTGATGTTGATGAGCATCATGAGGGCCTGGTTCAATAATACAAGTGATGTTGATGAGCATCATTAGGGCCTGGTTCAATAATACAAGTGATGTTGATGAGCATTATGAGGGCCTGGTTCAATAATACAAGTGATGTAATCTTACCGAGATGAAAATGACTTATACAGGCCTTTAAAACTTGAAAATGCTGTTGTTAATGGTTGTAAAACTGATTTCTATCATTATTGAATGTACTAAATCGTTTTCAGGGGACTCCCTCAGGATGTTGACTATTTTAGCTACTTTGAAAACTTAGTTATGCTGATGTTACTGCGAGTAAAACTATTTCCTTTGTCATAAATGAATCAAATCTTGTTCAGGAGGTTACGTTTTGATAACATGATCATGTTGATCAGCGCTAAGACGACTATTTTTAATCTTTATTTCAATTTATTAAATATTGTCCAGGTGACCATACCTTTACCAATGCGAGTAAAGTCCCGTGATGTTTGTGTGGACTTTTCGAGACGCCACCTCAAGGTGGGACTCAAGAATAGTACACCCATCATCAACGATGATCTGCCCAAGCAAATTAAAGTGGAAGAATGCAGCTGGTACCTCGACAATGAGAAAGCCATCATCCTGCAAATTGAGAAGGTTTGCACTCAATGTTTTTCTTGTCTCTCCAGACTGAATGCAAATCCTTGAAAAGGGAAATGTACTCCATATGCTTATATAGTTACTGCTAGCCGATGAAGTTTACTTTTCATTTACCATGGAAGGAAAGAAGCTCAGTCTGCCGTGAAAAGTTTATGCCACTTAGTTTAGTTGTGCGGGTGATATGGAGGTGATGGACGGTTTTGTAGGTTTGTTGTGATGGATAAATTATAGATTAGCTCTAACTGAGCTGTATGAACTCTCAAGAGATGTGGGAGTATAACCCAAGGGGTTGTAGAGTGTCATCATTACACTATTTCTCCATGAAATTGTTCTTCAACAGTGCTAAATTATGGATCTTATAATGTCATGCGAGTTAAACCGTGTCTCGAAAAGTCTCGTGTTTGTGGAGACTTATAACAGCCACAGGAGGTTTGTGGGAGGAGGAAATGAAAATCATGTAATGTTTATTTATTTTTATCATTCTCATCACTTCTCTTGGTTCAAGAAAAAGGAACTGTTAAGAACTGCTGTACATTGTTGTTTGTGTGCTGTTATAGCCGGGCATTACTCAAAAAACTCCATTACTCTGAGAGAGAGCTCTAACAATTGTATGTGAATTGTTCTAACTGGGTTTTTATGATCTGATTATAATGATGCACTCCTGATACATACTTATCGTAATGATACCCTCTGATTTTATTGGTACGCTCTTGATTATAATGATATACTCTTGATTATAATGACACACTCGTGATACACTCTTAATTCTAATGATACACTCCTGATTTGCTCTTGATTCTAATGATACACTCGTGATTTGCTCTTGATTCTAATGATACACTCGTGATTTGCTCTTGATTCTAATGATACACTCCTGATTTGCTCTTGATTTTAATGATACACTCCTAACACACTCTGTTCTAATGCTAACCACTACAACACGGACAACAAAAGCCACTTTAGTTTGCCTGTGTAACGCGTCATGTGTGGCAGATCAACAAGATGGAGTGGTGGTCTAAGCTGGTGGAAGGTGACCCAGAAATCAACACTAGGAAAGTGAACCCAGAGAAGAGTAACCTCAGTGACCTGGACGGCGAGACTAGAGGCATGGTGGAGAAGATGATGTACGACCAGCGGCAGAAGGAAATGGGGCTTCCCACTTCAGATGAACAGAAGAAGCAAGATGTTCTCAAGAAGTTAGTTCAGGATCTGTATTACACTGCTATTATTAAATATATTTTTAAATTTTTAAGCCTGGCAAAAATGTGTAGTGATTTGAATTTTAGTCAATTTCATCGAACTTTTATTAGTTTAAGAAGGAGGGCTGTTCAATTCTCTTATTACGCAGGGAATTACCATGGAGCATTCAGTGAAGTTAGGCGTGGTGTTGTCGCATGTGCAGACCTAAATTACAGGAAAACTATTTTCTGAATGCTCGATTCTTTGGCTGAAGGAGAAATTGATCTAAAGGAATAGCGTCGTTTGAAGTTTCGAGAATAGTTCAAGAAAGTGGAGACTAACAGTTGAAGATCCTGTATCCTGATCAGCCTGTTGTCTGATATCCTGAACCCTGAGTGATGTGTTGTCTGATATCCTGAACCCTGAGTGATGTGTTGTCTGATATCCTGAACCCTGAGTGATGTGTTGTCTGATATCCTGAACCCTGAGTGATGTGTTGTCTGATATCCTGAACCCTGAGTGATGTGTTGTCTGATATCCTGAACCCTGAGTAGATAACGTTACTTAAATTTTACGTTAATTTTTACAAATTTTCAGAAACATTTAAATCCTCACTCGTCTATATTAACTACTAGCTTGAAATATTTAGAACGTAAAAAACAATTGTTTGTTGAGTTTTTTACATGAGCAATACACTGAAAAAGGTACTATAAAACAGAACTCCTACTGGCTATTTAGACAGTGATGTAGCGGAGACTACCGTCTAGACTGCGCGTTTATTTGCATACATAAGTACTTGTTCTTTATACCTATTTTAGTTTCTTTTAAAGATTTTGGTTTCTCTTAGCTAGAAAATTATAGGGATCTTGTTGATCGGAACACACTTAGAATTCTGATTGAGTTTTACTTATCGTTGTATCGAGTTTTATTTATCGTTGTATCGTTTTAATTATCGTTGTATCAAGTTTTACTTATCGTTGTATCGAGTTTTACTTATCGTTGTCTATCACATTGTCATCATCACTAGATCTGTTGCCAGTGTGTATTGTACTAACATGATGCTATTTGTCCATCAGGTTCATGTCAAGTCATCCTGAGATGGATTTCTCCAAGTGCAAGTTCAACTGAGTGTGTTGCAGTGCGGAGACGTCGACACCTGCAGCAGTGTGGCTTAACCTTTGGACAGCCATCACGGTTTACTTCCATTTTTTATCAGGGTGACCCCAAAAAGTTACCGAAATCTCATTATTATTATTCATTAGTGTCTTATTATTATTTATTGATACCAATTACATGCGTGAAAAAGATGTTCTCTTTGTTATTGCATACGTGAATTAAACTTTTTTCATGACAAAGCATTGATTTTTGTGTACCAATAAATAATGATAAAATTTCAGTCAACTTTTTTTTGGTTCACCCTGCATTAACCGTGATTGTTTGGTGACTGTGATTACTTGTCGCTATTGTTATAGTGTTCTTCATTAATTGTCTTTCTTTCTGTCAGTTCTCTACACAAATTATCTGCCATTTGTTGCGGGAAGTCATGCTTATGATTAGAATACATTATTCTCTTTAGTATAACGTGAATCCCTACCTTCATGTTCTCAAATATTTGAGTGACTTGTTTTCGTCCACATAATCACCAGTTCCTACAATTGGGAAGCAATGGTTTTTTCAAAGTTGTGTGACGGGTTATACGTGGAGCAGAGTCATCATAAATTCTTGAGAAAAAGCTGTTGCTAGTGTTTTAGCATCAAGACTTGAACAAAGAGGAAATTAGTAACAGATGGGAAGTGAAAATGTTATTTTATTGTTGGAATATGGAAGCTCGGCGCTGTGTGAGTTGGTATTGAAACTTAGTTCGCACTTGAGGACATTTTAGGCTGTTTATTTTTTCTTTAATTTGCACTGCATCAATAAATTCAGTTGCATATCATTCCGCCCTAGTAATTGTTTCGTAAGAGTAGCATTATTCTAGTAGCAACCAAAGTTATTGAACAGTGACCAGTAGTGGGCCCTGAATAAATTTAATTCTCTTGTGGGACGGCAGTTAAATTTTGCCTGAAAGCACTACCGTCGTGTTAGAGTACGATGGTGTTACAAAATTACAATCTAAAATGTCTAATTTAGTTTGAATATACCAAACTTAAAGACATGCTCGCCTGTTGTGTATATTCATATACACGCTAGACGTAAAAGGAAAACAATATCAATTGCAAGTGTTGGTTTGAATGAATTCTACTGTACATAGCTTTTAATCTTAACATGCAGGGTTTCTTCACATTTCCATTTGAAAAACTACATTGAGATTACATTTTATGCGGAGATTTGAGACTATGCCGTCTATATTGCAGGGGAAAATTGTTCGCTCTGGTATTGTCTTGCTGTTGCCTGAGGTTAGCTGCTTAACACAGCTAACCTCTAGCTAAAATGTTACCCAGTTCACTTGCCTAGTCATGCCTTGCTCGTTTTTGCTTCCTAATTTTTGTTGATGCATTGTTCAGCAGGCACGAGGAACCGAACATAGACTCGACAGCCGCACCAGATTATTGCACATTGAAACACTAGGGGTGTATGGATTCACGAGGTCCCGTTGCACATTAAAAGGGCGTATTATAGAACAAGTGGGCTGGTTTTAGATAGTAAAAAGAGTTTCATTTGCGAAACTCTGCTGGCATTCAGTAAAGCTATTCAGGTATAAAAGTAAATTGCTCACTGTGTCATGCTGGTTCATCAAGTGTCGGTGTATGGGACCTAAACATCAAACTAATATCTGTGATTTTTCGATGTCAATTTCCTCAACACAGGCCTTTTGTGTCGTTTAAAATGAGGTTTAAATATGTCGAATCAGTTCGAGCTAATTTTATTTGGAGGGTCTGAAAATATTTGTTGCGTAGAAACGGGTTCTGAAAGTAATAACATTTGTCTAAAAACATCTTAAGTCTCACTCGAACATGAAGTGATATAACCATTATATCAACCCCTAATTGACTGTTAATGCCTATCTCCAGTTGCTATCTTTTATTCATACAAAGACATAATCATGGGTACGTTTTTAATTTTGTGCTTGGAATTGTATAATTTAACATAAGAATTGGATGCTCTACGCTCCTAACTGAACTTTATTCAGATAAAAGCGCTAACCTTCCACTGTTGCCATAATTTGAAAAGCTGTTCATTTACGTCTCGGACAATTTTGTCTTTGCTTTATAATATGATGTTTTCTGCGTATTATTATGCACAATAATGCATTCAATACGAAATAACCTAACAGGATTTTACAATGTTTAATTAGTGCATCTAAAATTGTTCATCATGGTAAGATTTTTATAATTAATCAAAGCAGCTTTAATAGTGCACCGAATAATTCATTTTGTTTACCTTAGTTCATGCTATGCTGGGGTTTCCACCAATTGAAATGAAAGAATTACCGACTAAAATTAACCAGAATGGAGAACATAATGTCCCTCGATGCTATATAATGTGAACCTAAAATTCAGTTTGTTTTATATGAATTTATACACTAATGTTTTGTACCTGAATTCTCACAGTAAAATTTTCGTTATGAAAATATTAATTGATGCTAGGCATTGAAAGATAATTAAACGAGCGTCGTCTGCAGGTATCACTTTTTTCATTTCAGAAACACGTACCTACTAAGTTTTCAAATTTTGTGTCGTTAATGGCAGAAATAAATCAAAGTCATGAAGTAGGACGATGTGACAAAACCCGCTAGAGCCACCTGCATAATTTTAGGGTATTTTTGTGCTTTAAGGGTAGAACGAATATCAACAAGCATATGCTAACGTGTGTGCTGCTTGGCTTCGTTTATCATTTAAGTGAAGGACCTGATCAATTATAGTATTGTTTTACTCCTGGTGCCGTGTAAGAAGAACGCTTATTGTTAAAAAATGGCAAGAGAAGGAGCTCTGTGGATGGGTGATGTAAGATCATGTTTCATTTAAAAATATTTTTGTATGTATGTATTGTTGGTTACAATATTTTAGTTGCGTTATTTATTGTTGATAGGTACGAACTACCCAATTAAAACTCTGACCAAAGAGCTGTAGGGGCCTCATTTTTGCTAAGTGTTGACAGAATTTTGATTAAATAGTTTGACAAAAGTTAACTTAGTTAAATTCTATGAAATGCATTCAAAGCAATTCTGTTCACTTGTTGGCTACTTGAACAGTTTCAGGACATTTGGTAATTTTTTGTATTTGAATGTTATTTGTTTAAATTTTGTTTCCTACATTTTATTACTAGACTAATAAGTTTCAACAGAAATATTTCATGATTTACATGTCATGCCTTTTATTAGAAAGCACTAAAGCAGTCAAGATACGTTATAGAGAACTTCTAAATCTTAATAACTAAAGTGTTAAGTTCAAAATATACTTTCATCACAGGAGCAGTGTGTGCAATAGGCTTGTAAATATTGAATGTTGTGAAGAATTATTGTAGGTTTTTAATGCAAGAATATTTAACTGAATGAATTGATTTGTGTCCTAGAGACTGTGCTTCTAACCTACCTAAAATTCCAATTAAATTCCAGTTTTTTCTGTTTATTATTGATGGGACTATTAATGGAAAATTGGAAGTTTTTTATTATATCAGATTTGACTTTTGGAATCCTGAATTTGAAGACCATTTTCTAATTGCCGAGACAATCCTTTCCTGGATAATGTGTCCCAACTTGTCAATTGAACCACCAGCACTGAGGAGGTACAGTATCAGAGTTGGTAGAATTAATACAAAGGTAACAAACTCGGTACATTTTCCTTTCAAATGATGGTTTGGATACATTTAATTCAAAGGCAGGCAGAATTAATACAAAGATAACAAACTCAGTACATTTTCCTTTCAAATGATGGTTTGGATACATTTAATTAAAAGGCAGGCAGAATTAATACAAAGATAACAAACTTGGTATATTTTCCCTTCAAATGATGGTTTGGATATATTTAGTTCAAAGGCATTATAATTTATTTTTCCCTATTCTATTATCTAGATTATAATCTAGGAAATTTTAGTCCTATTGGCAGATTTGATATTTTCTTGATTTTTATAAATTTGTTCATTAAATTATTTGATTATATTATGAAATTATTAGAAAACTCATAAAACTTATTGGATATCTTATCAGATAATGAAAAAACAAGAAATAGTCAAAAATCTATATTGAGAAGTGTATCATTTAAATATGATCAGTATTGGAATTCTTAAAATGTTTAGTCTGGTCTATCACTATTACTAATGTATTATATACATTTTGTTTTTTTTATTAAAGTGAATCTAATTAATCTGGTGAATTTGTGCCAGAGATTCTTGTAGTAATTTTGTTATTATCACTCTCCAGTCCTAACCCTCAGACATCTCTTATCTACGAGTAGACATTGAATATCTTTTATCTTAACTTGGAATGAGTGCCTGAGGGAGTAAGGGACCATCAAGGAACCCAACAGGAGAAAAGGCAATTAAAGGCAGGAGGAGTTTAATACTTTGTACTTGGGCATTTAAATATTATATTAGTTGTTGCTTCGTCTTTCTTTGGTGCGCACGTCTTGCCGTCAGGGCAGCAGGACGGATAGAGTTGGAGCGCGTGCACTTCTTGTTAGTGCGTGGGTTGTTTGAGCCCCATCCTGTCTGCAGACAGGATGGCTGGTTTCTGCTTACTTTGCTCTACTGTTGGCTGTGTGTTGAGTTTTTGAGGTGATGAGTTCTTGGTGGAGATGTTGACTTTGTAAGTGCTTGTTAGAGTCTGAGATGCAGAGCATTGCAGCCTTGTTATATAGGGCAGCGGTTGGCTGGGCTCTGCTGCCTGAGTGTGACCACTCATTGGATTACGTCGTGCTTCTGGTTGTAACAGAGCCTAGCCTCGTTGCTGGATTCACTTCTTTTGTCCTGTTTGCTCATTGGTCGATGAAAGCTAGCCTCATTGCAGTATTCGTTTGTAGTGGAGCTATGCGATTCACTACATTCTTCTATATATTTTCCCATTATTAATGTCATATGTATTTGAAGTATGAAAAGTATGTATTTGACAAAAGTATGTTATTTTAGACAGTAGCTCAAATATAGACAGAATTTGTTATATTTGCTTTGAGCTACTTTCAGTTTATTTATTTTATTTGTAATTACAGTTCACTTGTTTTAAGAAGACATAGTTTGACAATAATATTGGTAAGGATTATTAATTGAGAACTGAGTACATATGATAAATGATTGAAAATGTTATGAAAAAAGAGATATTCCAGGACAATCTTCAAAAAGTTTGCAAGTTAATCCAAATTATCTATAATTTGGCATCACCAATTACATTTTATTACCTATAATTTCTTAGTTATGATTTAAAGTATCCATGTTCTTATATATATAATTATAACACACAGAAGTTTGAAAATGGAAAGTGTTAGTTTTGTGGTTCAAATATAAGTACAGATATTGCATGCAATTGAGAATTGTCTGTACTATTTAGTTTTAGTAAAAACATAGTTGAATGCTTGAAAAATATATTTCTGCTTAAAAAGAGAGGACATTTTTGTGCAGTGTTGTTACATTGACATTTATATTTATTATTTTTTATCTCTTTTATTTATTAAAACATTGTAAATGTTTTATCCCTTTCTAAAAGAAGTATCAAGGGCAGGTTTTTGAAATAATTAATAGACTACTGAGGAGAAGAGAGTGGTTGATTATATCTAAATTGAATAGTAATATAGTGTACTTGCAATGTATTCAATACATGGACTGGAAATTGTTCCTTTTTTTGATATTTGTAAAGCTATTTATGCAGTAAAATATATTTAAATCATAAGTTATTGAAAAAAAAGCATGAGAATATTAGTTTCCTTCCTGAATATTGTCCATATATTTCAGTCCATTGGATGTGAGTGGGATTTTCAGCAATGTATTCACCTGTGTCAAGAAACAGTTTTCAATGAGGTATGAAACTATTTAAGCCATAGCAAGAGCAGCAGTATCATTAAATGGCTTGGTTCAACAACTGAAATTTTTCTTTGTTTGAAATACTTTCGTGTTTTAGAGAGGGTTGATCTTTGGAGCATATAGAATGTTCTCTTTTAAATGTGCTACCACATACACATTATGGACTGAAAATTTGATTTTTTTCCAGTTATGCAATTTCTGTTTTAGAAGTGCAGTTTGTTCTTCATAGTTACAGTGATGGAGGGAGTCAGTGCTACTTTTAGTATATTAATTTTGTTATGGCACACATTGATCCTGTAAGGGAATATTTATGTTGAATGAACAACAATTTGTTATAATACTTTCATTCATCTGTAACCACAAGTCATAAAAATTTGAACTTGTAAGCATGTTACTTCATTAATCATGGCCAATGTGTTAAGTGTAGCACATGTATCTGAGTACTTAATTATTGTTTTGAACCACTGTGTAGAGTATTATTCATTATTAATAAGATATCTTGTGATTTATAAATCTAAGCTGTTCTTAACAGTTGTACTTGCTCTAGAATGAATCTTTGTTTTGATTCATTTTTGATGCCTAAGTAATAATTGGGTTGCAAAATTGTACAAGCATGCTACCTCATTGCTGTCATAGTGGAGGTTACTTCGAAATTAAGCCTAGCTATCTAGTGATGCTTACCTAATTTCATGCTTCTTTCAGCTGGCTGACTATATGGATGAGCCCTTCATTGTGGCAGCCTTCAGAGCTTTGGGAGAAGAGAGTGTTCAGAATGTGAAAGTCATGAAGAATCGATACACTGGCCACCCTGCTGGGTACTGCTTTGTCAACTTTTCATCTGATAATGCTGCCTTGACTGCCATGCACAAGCTTAATGGCAAAATAATTCCCAACAGTCAACCGGTAAGTGCTAATTCTTGTGATGCAGCTCTGCCTGATCAATCAATTTGCCTCAGTCATACACTAGTAAGTGCTGTTACTTGTGATGCAGCTCCACCTGATAAATGTTTGCCTCAGTCATACACTAGTAAGTGCTGTTACTTGTGATGCAGCTCCACCTGATCAATCAATTTGCTTCAGTCATACACTAGTAAGTGCTAATTCTTGTGATGCAGCTTCACCTGATCAATCAATTTGCCTCAGTCATACACTAGTAAGTGCTGTTACTTGTGATGCAGCTCCACCTGATCAATCAATTGATTATTCATTGAAACATGTTGAATTTTGAGTGAATTTCTGCAAAACTAATCAGTTTTAATGTTTTCCAAACTCTTCTGCCTATTCCCTGTTTGTGTGCTAACTGAACTGAGTGTTCCTTGCTAATTTGTGGTGCTTTTTGCAATCTGCAGAGGAATATTTGTGTGAAAGTGAATATTGAAAATGCAATAAAATAGCATTAATCAAGAATATTTGTTGATGCACAAATACTGCTTTGTACATAACAAAAACATCTGTAAATTACAAAACTAATAAATTTTTGCAAAATTTATCCAAAATCCATGCTCATAAAAAACTGGACAAAAGCGTTTATGATTCTTGATTTATAATTTTGTTCTGACAATTAATAATTCAGTATGTATCAAGTTTTCTGCTGAAAGGTAACCTAATTCCGATATACTAAATAAGATTCAAGGAAATTTTTCTTTGAGTATTTTCAAGCTCACAACATAAGGTTTCCTTATGACATTTTTTCACATTTGCCTTCAAACGAAAAAGACATTATTTTTCATATTTGCTCTTCAGTATCTTGAAAAATATGCATTAATAAAAATTCATGGATCTTGGTTAAAAGTTATGTTTAAATGGAAATATTTTGTACAATTGTTTTTAATATATCTTTGTAGTGAGGAAAAATGAAATTGAGCACAGTAAGTTTTTTATGCAGTGAGTAGCAAAAGAAGTTGGCATATTTGGTTTTTGTTGTTTTTCAAATAGTCTTTGGATTTGAAAGAAATTTTGAAATTATATTCTAATGAATATTGTCCATTTAAGCCAGGAAGGACATTTAAAATAATTGTTTTAAATTAACTTTTATTCATGATAAACATAAATTGCTAAATGCGATTGTGTTGCACATTTTACCAATATTTAGTGGCATAACCTTCACCTCAACCTTCTTCTGTAACTTTTAATGAGTCCCTTTTATATACTTGGTGAAATTTTATGGCATTCTTCTTCAGTTGTTTGATGTATTGAGGATCTCTTGCATGTACATGCAATTTCAACTTCTTTCATAAATTATTTAAGGATTAAGAACCCGGGACTGACTCGGCCATTTCAAGACTTTGATACCATTTTCCTCTAACAAATTTTAGGCTGTTTTGCTTGTGTGTTTAGGATCATTGTCCTGTTGAAAGATGAAATTGAGGTAACCTTGAAGTTATGTAGCATTCTTTGACACATTACTACATAAAACTCATGTGCAATTTTATGCATTGATTCTTCTATCAATTACTTGCATTTCTCCAACCCTATCAGATGTGAAACAGGTTCATTTCCATCACGCTTCCACTTTCAAATTTGAGTGTTGAAATCGTGTCCTTTGGTTGGTTTTCTGTTGCATTTGATTGCTACCCACGGGTTTGTGTTTCCTCCTCAATCTTTGTTTCACCTGACCAAGTTACTTTCTTCCTGAATTTATGACTCATTTTTATAAATTTTTTAGAAAATTCCTGCTAGCCTGACTGTGTGGAGGTTTCAGTAATGGTCTTCTTTATTATTTTGCACAACTGTGTCACAAATGACTATTAGTTTTCATGTAATTCCTGGAAGAACGTGACTATACCTTATGATCTTTTTTCCACTAAAAGTCGAAATTGCACAAAACTCCATGAAACTCTCGATATGCAAATATTTGTGCCTAGATCATGAAAAACACATGTTTTTGAACAACTTCATTTGATTTTCTGCGAACGAATCCCGAACTTGTGTTGATAAAAAGTACACTCAGGTACACTGAAAAATGTTGTATTTCTGATTGTTTTAAATGGAAATTTATGATCTAATACGCTTCCTAAAGCACTTCCGATCAGTTTTCGTAAAAATCAGTGCATTTTTTTTTCAAGAAATTCTCGAAAAACTTCATTTTTTCTAAACTATGACCTTTCGAAATATTTTACCTTTTCTGGTCAATGTCTTAGAATTCTATGAAACATATGTATAACACTCAATTAGCGATTGAAAACAAGAAAAAATGACTCCAATTAAGTAAATTTTATCTGTAATCATAGGTCATAGGAGTCCGTGTAAGAATTGGGCATCTCAGTTTTTGTTAATTATTCGTTAATTTGCTGTAGTTGTTTGTATTTTTCGTGTTGTTCCTACCTAAAACATACTATGCCGCTGATCTATGATCTGCAATTATTGATTTCAGATTTCTGAATTTCCTAAAAAAATGCACAAGGTATTCCCTTACGAAATTTTTTACCATTTTCGGTCAATGTTTTAGAATTTCATGAAACTTGGTATGACACTCAATTAGCAATTAGAAACAAGAAAAAATGACTCCAATTATGCAAATTCCATCTGTTTTTTTATCCATAGGCCATAGAAGTCCGTGTAAGAATTGGGCATCTCAGATTTTGTTAATTATTCGTTAATTTGCAGTAGTTGTTTGTATTTTTCGTTTTGTTCTGACATAAAACATACTATGCCGCTGATCTATGATCTGCAATTATTGATTTCAGATTTCTGAATTTCCTGAACAGGGTATTCCTTGACGAAATTTTTTACCATTTTCAGTCAGTGTTTTAGAATTTCATGAAACTTGGTATGACACTCAATTAGCAATTAGAAACAAGAAAAAATGACTCCAATTATGCAAATTCCATCTGGATTTTATTTATAGGCCATAGAAGTCCGTGTAAGAATTGGGCATCTCAGTTTTTGTTAATTATTCGTTAATTTGCAGCAGTTGTTTGTATTTTTCGTTTTGTTCCTA
>VCRD01002242.1:24171-92678 GCA_006783055.1 Trinorchestia longiramus | reverse complement strand
CTCAATATATCTAAACTGACATCGAAAATGGCGATGATGTCGAATGATCGTTCATAGCTGTAAACTTCGAAGGCCTTATCTGTCATATAATGAAAAAAAGATTTAATTCATTTCGAACTATTGCTCCTTGTTGCACACGAGCCACTCAGTTGACAGGTGGTGAAAAGGGCTTTGCTCGTGAAGTTAAATTTGTTAATTAACTTTTCCGTCGGACAGACTTTGCCTTATCCGCGGGTTAAACTCTATGTCCACAGTAAATATAATCGCATAAGCAACTGAGAAATCGCATAAGCATGCTGAGAAATGTAAAAACATAACTGAACAATAAAAAATGCCACATAAAAGCCAATGATTGTTTCCGAAGTTCTAAGCTAAGAAAAAGTAAAAAGGTACATTAAGGTTCATGTATGTAAATACAGAATTATGCGTCGTCTAGAAAAGTTTACATACAGCGTTGTATTAAAGACATTAAATAATTTTCGTGAGGTACATATATACTTAAAAACTGATATACACTGGTGCAGTTAGACTTGATAAACAGCTGAAACGTAGGTTCTACCAAACTTCATGTAAAACTTCAGCAAAATCCACCTACGTTTGTAATAATAGTATTAATCAATATCATGAGGCTACAATTCGTTTTATAGAAAAACATTTATGGGTGCAGAGCATGTCCATTCTAATGAAATAATATAATTTAATTCTCAGTAGTCTAGTCAACAAATGAGGACGTGAAAATACATTTCATCTCATGCATTAAATAAATGAGTAGTTGGAATTCTATTCATTCGACTAGCCTAATTTGAATCACTAAAAAGATTTCAAGAAATAAAAACCCAAGTATGATAAATAAATTTCTCTACGTCAGCATTACAAAAATTAGAAATTATGTGTCTCTAAATGATTTAAACATTAAAACACTTATTTTCTAGAGAGAGTTGTTCCTAATAAAAACAAGTTTTATTATATTTCCTTAACGACTCGTATCTTTGGTACAGAAATAAGATAATATGTGAAGTATGGAGAATTTCATAATTTTTTTATCCAGTGAAACCTATATTCTGGAGTGGAACCTATATTTCAGCCCAGCTGAAAATCGTGACCTATCATTTGCCTTCAGTAAAATAGGATATGAATTCTTCACTAAGTACGTCATTTGGAAAATAAAAAATGATGTTTTATTTATATCACACACAAGTGAGAGTCAGTCGAGACCAGACCTATGATCACGCATCACATACAATGCTTAGCTCAGCCAACGATTTCGAGTCTATTATGGATTTTGCACACATGAATGATCAGTTGAGACATGTAAATGCATCAAGCTCATTACAATATTTTATACACGAAAAAACATGCGTGCACACAAATGTGGGCCTAATTCATATGAGAAAACACAGCAATATATAGGGTGTTCATTAAGTCTCTATACAAATACAATTGATAAGATATTTTATTCAAATTTGTTCTATTGTATTTAGTGTTTATTAAAGTTTTTAATCACATTTTGCGTTTGTGTGTTCCACAAATGCTGTTTGTAAAAGAGGTGCTGTTGAGACTTTATGAGAGACTTTTATAAAAGACTTTATGGACACCCTGTAGAGCTTAGTAACCATTGCTCGTTTCTACATGTTTCCTGCCCATCAAACTGAACGGTGGAAAAGAAAGTGTCCAGCCCCTGCAGTTGACGGCAGACCATCCTGCAGCGGCTCTTCCCCACATTCAGCGTCGAGGTGTTATCTTCAGTTCCAACACGTTACAGTGTACGGTTGTTGGTATTCCTCAGCTCCTCCAGTCAGTTCAGGTAGCCGGCACAACGTAAGAAGCGCACCCCCGAAACGGGGTTCTCGCAGTATGCTGAGTACGGCTAATACAGTTAGCGACAAAATTATTCGCACACCCATCAATGTTCACTATTTTAGCCATTTCTTCTAATTTAATGCTCGCATGATTCCAAACTCTTTATATGCGTCAAGCACATGGAAACTAACTTATAACCTAATTTTTACAACGCCAAATTTAGTTTAACAAATTAAACATGAACATAATTCAAAAATTTCAGTGACCCGAAATGTTGGTCCAGTAAGAACCAGGGAGCATAATAGCAATATCAATGGTCAATAGCATGACCTTTTATATTCATAACGTCCATCAAATGATTTTTATATTTTTCACTTAAGCTTAAACATGTTTGTGTTGGGATATTGTACCATTCTACAATCGCTACATGTTTTAATTCTTGAAGGTTCTTCGGCACCAGCCGATATATCCGAACTTTCCATTCTCGCTATATATTTTCAAGTGGATTCAAGTCAGGTTTCATCGAAGCTCATGACGAAACAACATTTTTTTCTGGAGCTATTCAGTCACAGATTTAGACGTATGTATGTTCGGGGTCATCGTTGTACTGAAATTTAAACCGTTGGCTGAGCCCAAGTTTTAAGCAGATAACTTGAGGTTTTCATTCAGTCTCGTGATGGAGTCATCAGATTTCGCCATTCCTTTGATTGCAATTAAATTACTAGTCCTACTTGAACGGAAGCAACGCTAGAACATTATCCAACCAACTCCATGTTGAAGTGTGTTCTTGGGGAGAAAAGCCGCACGTTTCGACCATTTATAACACCTTGACGTGAGGCGAGCATCACAGTAAGAAGCATCAATTGCACAACAACTTATTGAACTCTAATTTTATTCTTCAGAGACTAGATATCTCCATGTCTCTGATTTGAATCTCTAACGTATTCTCCTAGCAAACTTTAGAATTTTGTTTTGAAGTTTGCCACGCGATTCAGGTTGGCTATATACTTTTATAGATAGGAGAAAAAATTTTCTTGAAATTCCAAAACACTACATTTCAGAAATATGATAAAATCTAGACTTTTAAAACATTTTTTAGACTAAAATTTACTTCCGATGAGAGTACGGTAATTCAGGAACCATCCTCATGAGACGCGTTAAATTTAGGAACTTTGAAGCCTAGAAAAAATGTGACGAGCTCATAGCAATGAGTAAAAAATTTCCCCCATGAAGATCAAAGGAGACTAGTTTGAGCACACCGTAGTGTCTCGAAAATCAATGCCCACCTTATAACTAATTTAACCAAAATGATTATATATTGTTCAGATTATGACTTTTAACTTCAATAGAAATTATATATGAACAGGATAAATTGAATTTTCACAGAGAACCAAGAACAAAAATTTAAAAGCCGTTGAAACTGAACTAGAACCACGTAACATGAATATGATACTATAGGAATATATAAGTCAGTCGTATGACATCCAGCATTCAAGGCACGTTGGTAAACAAGAAACCTGTCTTTCCAATGCAGCAGATATTTCGCTTGAAGCAGAAAAAAATAAAAACCTCTTGCATTTAGTATCAGCATTGGTGCACAAAAAACATCGCAATAACCATGACAAAAACCTGTGCGTAAGTCTATATCGTCCGGAAATGCTTGGACTACAGACACTGGGAACAGGAAGGCGAGATAGGCGTGGCGGCAGCTTTCTTTACAGACCGTAATGAAAGGCTTCAGCTGATACCGTACACGGACAAAAGGCAGGGCACCAGCAGCCTAAAACGAAAAATTCTGACCCTCCATTGGGAAAAACGTAGTCCCTGTAGAACGCTTTTTTCCCAGCGATTTTGAGTCCCGTTAATGAATTTTTACCGAGTTGAAAATGCATGAAAACAGCGTTGAAATTTTTTTCTTATTGCGTTCAGGGTTGAATTCTCAACTAAAATTTGCCTATTGTTTCAGTCGGAAGGTGTGCAATAATGCGACATTTGGCAGTTAAAATGACACTATTATGTTTTGCTCATCCGTTTATAGATAATTAAAATATTACGCTAATGAGCATGAGTTTGTAAACGAGTATGGAAAAGTGAAGAAATAAACTTCATTTTTCTGTTTTGTTGGGGAGTGTGAAATGCTTTAGATGCTTTAAAAAATGAGTTTGGTGAATAATGTTTTTGAAACGAGACTAGAATTGTATTCTAATGTCATTTTTTATAGGCATATCCCGCTAGTACTCTTAGATATTTCCATTAAAGTCATCAGTATTTTGAATAAAGGTCGTGATTTAAAACAGCCAACACAAATGTTTTTGCTTCGTTATAGACAAAAGAACTAAGAATACCGCATGCAATATTTTATCGTAAATAATAGACCAAAACACGGGTTCAGAAAACAGCTAACACGTTTCGAATGATTAAAAGTTTTAAATATTTCCATGCCTATTTCATCAGAGAAATTATTTTACCTAACATTATTATTTCACAAATTTCAACGAACAAGATTGTGTTAAACTTGTTACCAGTCATACATATTGCATTACTTCTTCACTGCGAAGTTAACACCGCTGACGATTTTGTTAGTTTACTAAAAGACTCGAACGGTTCTTTTTCATTTCCAGGACGTACATTTAGTTAATTAAAATGCTTTGTCCTGCTACACATTTTTCAGTACAAGCGAGGAAACAGTCTTAATTTCTGTAATAAATACCCACAATCATTCACTGCCATCTCAGTCATGGTGTCGGAGCCTTGGCCGGACGATTGTTACTCGGTCTTATCCTGTGCCACGTGTTTTTGCCATACTAAGTCGAGCGGTGGCCCCAGCATAGACTTGCAGCTCTTGATGTGGGCCTCAGTTCGAGAACAGAATACTGCGCAAATCGTGAAATTGTCACCTATCAAATGGATTGGGAACTTCACGAGATTTAGAAGCCGTGTGAATCGTCGCACGAATTGGACAATTCACAGGAATTTGTTCACGCGCGGTGCGCAAATTGGTCTCGTCCATGAAAGTCAATTGTCGCCATTACATGAAAAAAAGTATTAGTTCCAATAGTCATATGTAGGTCGGCAGGAGTAATACCGAATAGTGTTACAGAAATTAGGTATGACAATCAAATTGTGACTGTACATATCAGGGCACAAATGAGAGGACGTACAACCACGCCAACACATGAATAATTAGGACAGCCAATTTACCGCAATAGCTATTCAATTTCTTTCAAAACCTCAATAACCACAGGCAAGCCGCATAGGACACGTCAGTCACCAAATAGGCTCTTTATCTCAAGCCTCATCGACCTGAGACCTGACTGTATTGATCGAACTGCAGGCCCGTCACTTGTGTCATGAAACTGTCCAAAAATGGTCACTGTGAACGGCCCACGTTTTCCACGCTTGTGCTGGCGATTAGCCGCGATAAAATCGTGCTGTAACAAACTTAACGTAACAGGATGGCGTGTGGTCCATCGAAGCAGTGAGGCGCTCTACCAAATTAAATTCATCGGGAGCTTCGCACCGGGATTGAAGATGAGCGTTTGCTTGCCTTTTCAGAGACCTGCAAATGTTTGCTTCTAAACATGGCAAGCGTTCTGAAACGGAAATTTCACAATAGACGGTGGCGTAGGTTGGGTGAAGGGATTCTTGTTCCAATTTATTTTACGTACATTAAATTTCGTTAGAACATGATAGCGACCTCGACGCAGCCCTTGTAAGTTAAAACTCGAGATGCGAGTCCCAGTGGCTTTTAAGAAATGTTGCACAATTGAAATGAATACTTTCAGTGAAATTATAGTGTAACTTCCAAATAATTCTTTCCAACAATGAAATGGTTTAAAACACTTTATCATTATGGGATTATTGATTGAAAAATTCTCCTCCTTATTTATTTTGCTTGTGTTTCGGAATATCAGGGTAAACACCACAGTATTTCGTATGATATTGAATACTGTAGTTTTTGGACATTTAGGCTGAAACAATAGTCAGAAAATGATTCTTCATGCTGAGTTTGTGCTGGTTAGTCGAGTTTGACTTTGATAACGGTCATGTTGTGCAGAACCATTATCGTGGTCATGAATTGCATGCTCAACATAAAGTATGCAATGTATAACCATTATAGTGGTCAGCTAATGCTTAACAAATATGATGACGATGTAAAGTGTTACAAGTACCGCGATCAGACAACGTGTCGTCGATATAGATTTCTGACGTAACGTTCAAAAACCAATTTAAATCGACCAAAAATAATGAGTCAAATGCATAACAATTGTGGTGATCAAGTGATGTGTATCTAATAGAATCGTCAGGTGATGTTTAACAGCTCAGGAAGCGGGCGATGCGCACACAAATTTGCCATTAAAACGTTGCATAACATAATGATCTCTGTGTACACATGGTAACGAGCGCTGTGTTTTCCCTGCTTTACATCATGCAATATCTAAATCGATTGATGGAGGCATCCGTGCGGTTACGGGGGGGTCGCTGAAATGGTTAACTAATGAAGTTTGTGTTGAACATGACACGGAGGGCGGTAATGGCAGGGCCAGGCTGACGAGCTTGGACATGAATGCAAGCAAAATATACACGAGTTTCGGAGAAATGTGCTGTCAAATCTTCTTTAATATAAGTGCATATGGCTGAAAATGATGTGGAAGAGGAAAAAATACAAGTGCCTGTTATATTTTCGTCTGATTTCACTGTATTTTTATAAGGTGACGAATGGCAGGGGAGATTTCACACGGCAGTTCTCTATTACCATCAACAACCATCTGGTAAGACTGGTAGTCTGACAACTATCAGCAATACGAGACTCTTGATCTGGATCATCATTCTTTGCTCGTGGAATAGTATTGAGATATCCACAAAACTGTGAACAACACTTCAAAATTATTGTCATTCGTGTGGTAAAATGTTTTTCAAGAACACACACACACACATATATATATATATATATATATATATATATATATATATATATATATATATATATATACATATGTACGTATATATACATGGACAGCATTTGCATCAAGGTTATCGAATCACAATCTAGTGCTTGGCTCATGGTGTACCACGGAGGACTTAGCTTGAATAGGTATTACATATATAGCTGATGAGTGCTACTACC
This sequence comes from Trinorchestia longiramus, assembly GCA_006783055.1. Lineage (NCBI taxonomy): Eukaryota > Metazoa > Arthropoda > Malacostraca > Amphipoda > Talitridae > Trinorchestia > Trinorchestia longiramus. Next base: position 85,750 of record VCRD01002242.1, on the reverse strand, counting down.
AGTTGTTTTCTTAAGGAGAATCAGGGACCTGGTTAGTGAATTTTTTTGGTGTCTTTGATAGTGTTTTATGTATCCTAGTTCATGAGCACTATTACAAGACCATTTAGGTGCGCCACCATCCAGAAAATATTTCAAAATAGAAGTAGAAGCAACAGATCGAACCATTTAGCTCGTTTGGGAAGCTAAAATGTTGGAATTCTTACGTTAGTAAATAGAAAAAATTCATAGAAACCTAATAGGAGCGCGAGACGTTGTACAAAAACTCCTGAAAGCATTTCGCTGTTAAAAATGTACAATGACTCAATTTTGAAGCCTAAACTGGAATTCTCGAACAAAAGAGTGCTCACCCAAGAGAAGAAATTGCTTCACAGATTCCATTAAACAAATTTTGTGACTTATTTAAACAGAATCACAGAGCTAGCGGCTGGTGGCTGTTGGGTTCGTTAGATTTCATTAGGTGAGGCAGATTATTCACAGATGACTTTTGAAGAACGACGATTCTGCCTGTTGCAGTGATCGAAAACAATGAAAAAGACAAACAAGTAGACTTCCAAACTAGGGAACATTCTACAGAAATTGATTTTAAAAATGCAGTCGATTTTGATGGAAAAGCTCAGCAAACGTGATCTTAACAAATGCAAAGAGAAGCCAGCAAACATTTGGTGAGCTATCACGGATACAGACCGCTTATAGTACACAATTAATCTGGATATATTTTAGCAGTGAATTAAAAAACTTCAAAATTAGGTCGCAATGAAAATAAATTATTCAATCGATATACGCGACCAAACAAGCAACAGGAAACAATATACGATGAACCAGAAAATAGGAAGCCAAGAAAAATTGCCTGTAGTAGTATGATAACACCAGCATAAAGTTCAGCAGCTCCAAACAAGAATATTGCTGCTTCTGAGGCAGACATGAGAACATTGTTCTGTGTCCCGTCCAGATTTTTTAAGCCCCAGGCTTCATTCAGACATAATAGCAGCTAATCTTGGACTTATAAAATGAATTAAATTTTTATTGCTAGAATTTCAAAGGAAATGCCTCATTTCCACTGAAATATACAGTGATGAACCAGGGTAGGACACCATGCTAGACGCTAATAATCGGCCAGCGTACGAGTATCATCGAAATTACCTGAAAACTATGGGCGGAATTTAGTGTTTTCAAGCTGATTTTAGTACAAATGATGAGGTAAGTTAAGAAATATACATTAAAACTAAAATTCCTAACTTCTCGAAATCTGCAATGGGTAAATAATCCTTTTTGGCTAAAATATTCGTATTTTATATGATGAAGAGTTATCTTGTAAACTTGTGATCGTGTTTAGCACAGTCGTGTTAAACAAAATGAAAATAAAGTAAAACTAAATGTTTGAAAATATTGATTGGATATAAAAATATGAGAGAAAATTTAAATTCAATGTACATTCAGGCAATGCATTCAACGTCAGTGCGTGCACCTGCGTTTGTTATCATGTCATACTTCAGTATTTTTACCAGGAGGAAAATACATGATTATTCACCAACTGATATTTACATTCAAAGCGTCTAACAAAGCCCGACTAAGAAACCGAAAGATCCGCTGATTTTCCAGCATAATTCTACCGCCAACTTGGTTCAGATGGAAGTAGCATGACATGGATGATCTAAACGAAAATACACTCGGGAAACCATAAGAGGCTAGTGAAATTTTACCTACCAATGATATATTTTGAATATTTCAGATAGGAGACAGTTTTTACTCGTCGCAGAAGTAGCACTTTACTTCTGGCCATATTTTTCAAAGAAAGTTATAGCTCTTACGACTGCAATAGCTAATGAACAATGCTAAGTTACTAAAGTTAATAAGTCAAAAGCACATGTCATCACTATGCTGAACGAAGCACAACTAGAGAGTGGTGTACATCACCACGAACTAAAATGGACGAGTTTTTGCCCCTAGGCTCGCCAAGATTTTAGTTCATTGAAGTCCAAAATCTCGTCAAGAAACAAAGCAGCCAAAAATAGCAGGATCTGTCAGAGAGATTTGGCCCGTTCCACGTTTGTCTACTGAAACTTTAGTGCATAAAAGCGCTTGATACATATTAAGTAGAGAGTGCAGCAACATAACTTCCTTTTCCTGAAAGAAATATCCTTTGAAAAAAAGAAATTATACTTAATTTATATAATATATATAATATTTATTTATTATTATTATATATTTATAATATATTTATAAACATAATTAATTTATATATACTTAATATACTTAATTATATATGCTATACCATGAACATGGCTTGTAGTACGAAATGGTTACATGATTTGTGGACGAAATAGTTACATGACTCAAAATACACAACAAATACATGACTCGTAGAAGACATTAAGTGATCCGTGGTACACATTAATGTGGCTCGTTTTGTACACAAATTATATGACCCATTGTACACAATAAGATGACTCGTGATGCACAATAATTGTATACCCGTGGTGTAACACTTTTAATTCTATGAATCGTGGTCACTGTAGGTATAACTTATGGTACATATTAATTGCTAGACATGTGGTGCAAAATAATTATGTATATGGCTCTTGATTTAGAAAATTATGTTCAATGACTTATGATATACATACATACAATACATATCTAAGAGTTGTTGGTCACAATAATTATTGAGCTTGTTGTTCATATTCATTATAGGACTCATGGAACATTTTACATGACCGGTGGTACACAATAAGTGTATGCTCGTTGTGCTCGATGGGGTATAGAAGTTGTGGCTATACCTTGAATTAATACTGTATAATATTGGGGGCTTCTCCTCTAATATATCATTTGTCAAGATGCCTATGCCTGGGATGTCTTCAAGTTTTTTTTATTAGTTTTTGCTGTATTTTCTGGTTTACACGTTATCATTTCAGTTGAAAAGCCCTTCTACGACGACATTATTAAAACTGTTAAAATATTTATAGGCCTCGATGAGTTGTCCTCACAGTTTTCTTTGTTCTTGGTAGATGAGTTCAAGCTGCTGACGACTTTCGTAGCTGATATTATAGAGTCCAGGAATCGTTTTTGTTGTTCTACATACGCTGAATTTTTCCCATTTTTCAATATCTCGTCATGGGTAGAAGAGTTGCTCTGGCTTCTCCAGATGTGGCCTGATTAACGCTTTGTAAGGCAGTAAGATGTTCTTTTACGTGTTTTCAAAGTTTCTTGTAATGGAACCAAGGATTCTGCTCACATTTTTGAAGTTTGTTCTACTCTGTTGTCATTCTCGAAATTTTCAGTGATAATGATACGAAGTTCTCTTTGTTGTCACATTGTTTCAATGAGTATCTCACTAATCGTTCTGAAATTTACGATTATTAGCAACAACTTGCATTATTGAACATTTGAAGTACATTTGTCAGGTTTTGGTCGATTGCAATAGACGATTGAGTTATGATTGAGTCGTCATTCTGTCTCTTTCAGTGAGCGCTCTGTGACAAAGTTTCGTGCCGTCTTCGAATTTGTTGATTTTACTGGTGATCCATACATCAAGATCGTTGATGTAGATAATGAAGAGGAGCGGGCCTTGAGAAACTCCTGATGTTACTTGCATCGGATTACAGACTTGATCTTGAATCATCACTCTTTGAGTGGGACCTGTGAGTCAGTTTCGACCATCGAGAGTAATGGCCTCGTATTCTATGTGCCTCCACTTTGGCCATTAGTCTTTCATGGGGAACTTCATCGAAGGCTTTCTGAAAGTTTAGGTATACAAGGTCACAGCTACGGCTTTTGTACGGTCGTATACGCGGTTCACTTCTCAAAAAAAGTCGAGGAGGTCAGTTAGGCAACTCTGTTTTTCTCTGAATCCGTGATGGGTGCCAGTAATCAGGTTTTGGGCTGGGAGATGTTTTGTTATACGGACTTTGAATTATCTTTCTATTGTTTTACCGATGACAGATAGAAGACCGATTGAGCAATAGTTACTGGCAGCTTGTTTAATCCCCATTTTGAAAATAGGAGAGACATTTGCCTGCTTCCAAACTGTCAGAACGATCTCAGTTTCGAGCGATCGATTGAAGATGTTTCCTTAGGGTTCGGTCAGGATTTAAGCTGTTTCAGTATTCGGGGTGCAGGGCGTCAGGGTTGATTTACATAGGTTTAGAAGGCTGAGGTGTTTTACCTTTTCTTATGAGAATATATCATTTGTTAGTAAATAGAGCATGCATTTAAAATTATGGCTTTGGTCTTGCTGTCCGTTTGAGTTGAACCATCAAGGTCGATCAGTGACCCAATAGTATCTCTTTTGAGTCATCTATCGCCTGCGTATTTGTAGAAGCTCTTCAGGTAGGGTTTTGTTTACACTGTAACTGCCATTCTTTCATTTTACTTTGTACATATATTATTGTCTATATAGCAGCTCTGATGGTACGGATGTGCTCTTGACAATTGGGTTCTACTTGATATCTTTCAAGTCTTTTTTAAGACAGTCGCCTACCATTTATCTGGCACTTAATTTTTTTTAAACCAAGCAGGGACCTTGATTGGTTCCATTTCCTTTGTTATGATATGATGCTCAGTGGAAGTTACGATATTTTCTTCAAATATCATGAATGAATCAGGAGGAAAAAGTTGGTACATAACAAACTGACAAAGACAAACACACACTAGTGAGGGAAGTGAGAAATACAATGAAGCGAGAATATTACTAAGATGTTTAACGGAGTGACTAAGGCCTCTCACAGTAACGAAGTGAGTGACAGAGACACCACAAACTTTGCATGGATTTCAGTAAACATGAGGCTGTCCAGACTATTTAAGTTTGGTCATGGTTGTGTAGATTGTTGAGCAAACATGGGCGGTGGGCTGGCATTTGTCCGAGTTATGTAGGATGTTTCCTTAGAAGAACGTCTCTTTCGTCGTTTAAAAATTCGATCTTGTATACACTTTTTATTACATAAAATGAGACACTAATGCTCATAAAAACTGTTGCATAAAAAATGAACCATGAATCGCTGAAGAAATGCTAGTGATCGACATGCACTAGACTTAAAAAGAAGTGAACAATGCACAACAGGGAAATGCTCAAGTTTCTCCGTTATAAATTTGAATGCGTTTTGAAATAACTACAAACGATCCGTGCTCTACACGAGCTCTTGTCATCGGTTCAATGCCGCCAATTGATGCTGAACTTTGTCTTTGTCTTTCAACCTACTGTACATATGCCGTTGATGTTAGCAGTGCGTTTCATTTGTACCTGATACTCGTGTTGTCTCACAAGTGCAATGGTACACCTATCATTTATGATATTCTTATGCCTACCATTCTACACCAGCCACTAGAGCAGAGGCATTGACCTGGCATTGATGATGTCTCACGCCTGCCATTTTACACCTGCCACTAACGCTATCTCAGAGCTGCCATTTTACACCTGCCACTAACGCTATCTCAGAGCTGCCATTTTATACCTGCCATTGATGATGTCTTACACCTGCCATTCTAAGGCTGCCACTAATGATATCTCAGAGCTGTCATTTTACACCTACCATTGCTAATGTCTTACACCTGCCATTCTAAAGCTGCCACTGATGATATCTAACAAAATTACATTTACGACCGACATAATGAGATAAAATATCGACTTTGGTCACAATTGCTACATTAATGAATGCCGAGGGAAACTCCTCCATGAAAGTTCATCTCGCTTGCGAATTTTGATGATATGGCAATAATCACATTGCAATATCTAGGAAGCTCTACTATTTCTTCCATTTGTGGGAAAAAAAGAGCGAGTGCAATCAACGTACCGTGTATGCTAGGAACAAAATATAAATCGGATTAAGGACAATGAACAACTTCTCGACCATTTATTCAATTTCATGTCCGCTATTAAGAAGCCATCAAATTCTCTCATTTGATGAGCGAAAGCCTTCCTGGTCATTTCCGGTGGTTTTTCTTTTCCTTTCGCCCTTAATGAGTTCTAACGGAAATGCTAACATATAAAAACCCATCAATAAGGAACAGAGGTAAACGGCAACGTGTTAATCCAACAAGCAAGTGAAGTGCAGTATGTTAATCTAATATGGAGGTAAACTGCAATATGTTCGTTTAATTTGGAAATCAATATACAAGGGTTGAACAAAAATAAAATAGAGCAAAGAAGAAAAACGAGGTTTTACTTCTAAAATGGACATATTACGTTATATTTCTTTTTGTTTTCTTTTCTTAAATACACTTTTTGCTCACAACTATATTTCGTTCCTATTGAATTTGCAAATGTGTTCGATCTGTTTGCTACGCACGTATATGCGAAAAAAATTAGCCCAATCATGATTCTCATACAACTTTCAAAAAACAGAACTAATGTGATTGAAAGGAAAACTGTGCAGGCACGAATCAAGCGAGAAAAAATTGCAAATATGCTAGTAAAAATGTGCGATTTGGAACGTATGCGCAAGCGAGGGAAAAAAACTACAGTCTGCAAATAAAGGAAGGGACCGCATTGAGAGCCCTTTGTGATAGGACTTCCTGGCGGAAACTTTTATGAGTGCATGTGAAATGCTTTTGGCAAGCCAAATATAAAATGAGATACTTATAAAACTTTACGAGTCGAGCATAAATCAAAGCACAGCTTAGAGATACGAGACGGCGTAGATTGATGTAACGTTCACTATGAAGTTCTGATAAAGTAATAAAAAACATCCTTAACTTATTTAAAAAATGCAGCATCGAACTTTGTTTTGCTTTCATTTTACGTGTCTTAATATGACACTTGCAACTAAAATAATTCGCTTGGTTGATAGAGCAGGACTGGTCTTGAGAACGATGAAATGCAAAACGCAGGCTTAATATCCCTTAGGCTTCTTAGAAACAGCTTCTGTGCGGTCAACGTACAGGAAAACATGTGCATCTGAACAGATCTCATCACTACAGAAGCGTCACGTTAAATTGTGCTCTCATGAACAGAAATTCATCGAAAATTATTCTTGAGACGTCATTCTGATGCCAGTTGTCACAGTTGATGTATTAGCATCTCTCTGCTCCTATACGAAGCATTATTGAAGAGAATATTCCTAATTCGTTTGCCACTGAGTACATTACGCCTTGGGTTTACTATATAGATGTTAAACAGCCAAGGTTTAAATTTAAGCCACAGTTCAAAACTCACTTGTGTGACACATACCTTGTTTTGTCGAAGTCCACACAAGAACTGTTAAAACGTTGCTAATACATTAAAATTTTAGCCAATAATTACGAATGCAGACATTTTTCATTTTGCCTTTGGTTTTCTTCGTACGAGAGTGCGAGTCTACTTCAATTAGTACAAACGTACATTCTAAAAATTTTTATACTTGTTTCTATCATTAGTACTAATTAGTAAAGGTACATTCGAACCATCTCCATTTCATCGGTTAACTTCGTACAATCGGTTAATTTCGTAAAAGATATGAACAACCGAATCATTAGCATCGTATACCTAAGTAATATAGGATGAATTCGGAATACTATCTTTTTGCTTTTAGAAAGATATTTTCAAATAACTCATATTGAATGTGGAATGCCCATTATTGACAATTGTAAAATATATATTAGTTTAGACGCAATCTGGACGCTGGAACACCGATTATCATTTCCAAAACCTCTTCTTTTTTATAAAAACATACTTTTCCATTGAATACGTTTCGGTATTTTCGATATAGCATCAAAGCAACCATGACAGTGCTTCGACCTGCCTAAAATGTGAGTCTATTCGACGCTAGTGTTTACGTGTTATTAAATGGTTGCCCAACGCTAATAATTTATATGCATAGGTAGGGATTCCTTGGCCCGGCTTAGCGATGAAGAGTTTCTGGCAACTGCGATGCTTTCCCATGGAGACGCCGGTCTTGCTAGGGTCTCTCAATCGGTCTCAGAGGCCGTACCTGTACGAGGCAGTAGTCTTGTGTAGGATAAGTAAAGAGTTCTCAAAACGAGAGATAAATCAGGAGTATGAATCACGAGTAAATTTACCAATTTCGAGGGTTAATTGAAATAAATAGGGATAAACTGAGGCTTGCATGCTATGAACAATTTTTTTCCTTGAAGAGTATTAATGACTATTATTTGAAGGTCATTAATATTAATTTCATGGCTTATTCATTAATAATTTTCTAGTTCATTTGACGCTTTCCCCGACAAAAAGTGTTTCTCAAGTGAATTATTAACAGCTGTTCTGCATGGCAATCTTACTGTCCTCAGCTCTTATGTTCAGATACAGCAGCGCTGCAAGAAACAGTGTAACATCAAACGATTTTCCAACAACGTCAGGAAAAAACTTTTCGTTATTTGACAGGAGAAATGCTAAAAGTTGAAGTTTTTGAAGCGTTTTTGAGCAGGTATGTTCAGTTTGTACTAGAACTTTAGATGACTTCTGAGTTCGTCGGTACACACAAATTTGTGAAAATCTGTCATGACATTTTTTCCACCCACGGGGGTAATTTCCGAAAACAGAATTACGCAGTTGAAATCAGCATCTAAATGTGAGCATGCATACACAACGAGCTGAAAGTAAGGACGTTTGTGGGGAGAATGTGCTAGTGAAGCGCAATCCTTTAACAAGAAAAGGAGCCACGGAGTAAAACACAACGAGGAGCATTAATTAGAAACCGGGAAATATAATCGAACATCGATCGAGTAAAAGTTAGTAACAAATGAAGGATAGTAACAAATGAAGGAATAATAACAAATGAAGGACAAGTTACAGCACGTAGCACAAAATAAGAGTTGCAAGGGAGCAAAAGGCAAACAAGCAAAACGAGCTGCAAATGAACAAGAAGATGAGCAATCAGCACAACTGTGATGCTTCTGACAATCAGTCGCAGCGAAGTAAAGGTTTTTCCGGTCAGAACTTGAGCGATAATGAGCGGTTTTTGGCAGGAACTGCGCCTTGGAGAAATCTAAACTTCTCCATCGGTAGTAATAAAGGCGAAGCATCAACTTAATGATCATTGAAATCGATGGCTTTTGAGGAAGAAATGTCATCAGCAGTAGAGGCAGAGAGCGATCACAATAGCTGAAGTCCGATCATTAGCGATGTTTTGCGCATTTAATCTTCAAGGAGGAGAGACGGCTACGCCGCCTCATATCAGAAATACTAGCCAATATTTTCTAACGACTACTTTAAAGTACGATTTGAACCCGCAATGCATGTAGATAATCCTGATAAAGAATTAATCAGTTATATGATAAATCGAATTTGAGTAAAGACTGGATTGGAAATAAACTGAACAGCTAAAATTATTAAATTTTATCGTATCGTTGAAATAAACGTTACTGCCGCATACTAGTTATGTTGAAGGTCTTTGGTTTCCGCTTAAATTTCTCATTTTAAGTAAATATGTTCATGAGCTGAAAGAAGCTTAGCTGTGATCATGAGTCAGGCCGTAAAGATGAGTAACGTCCCAATATGAAAAAATTGTATTGATTTACCTCTCGAGCTGAGGGCTTTTGTAATTAAAGGAAACCTTACAAAATTTGTGCTTTAGTGTGACATAGAATTATAGGAAGATAACGTTGGTACAGTTGGTCTAAAGATTCGCTGTAGCCAAAAAATGAGTGCCTAACCAGGGGAAATACAATCAATGAACGCACCTGAAGTACGATGAAGGTAAAATAGTGAAGGTCAACTCGTGACCTTTAACAACATAAAATATAGCTAGTCTGTGTCATATTAAGTTGGTCAAAATTTGTTCTGTCTTTTTCGGTGCTTTCTGACGAGATGATCAAGCGTCTGTCTTTATTCCGGATCGAAATAGCTCATCACATGTAATTTGAGGCAGCTTTAATTGCTGTGTACGAACAGAAACATTTGCCCTCATTTTACAGTAGCGCGTTTAAACGCGATACGTGATATGGACGTTCATAGTTCCTCCTTTGTACTTCAAGTCTGCCATGTTAAAAATCATAAAATAAGTTAGTAGAAATAGTAAGTGAGAGTTTCAATCAATCAAACGTCTCGACTTTCATACATGCAGTTTCACTATTTCGTGCTCATTGAAAACGGTCGAAATTCTCTCATTTAATAATTGCAGTGTGCAATGGAAGCAATGAGAGATTGTCTTAATTGAAAGATCATGTGATTGATGTGTTTTATGTGGTCGATAACCCATTCTTTCGTAGACCTGTGATACATGCTTGTTTATTTCACACAGACACAACTAAGTCGTTCAGTTTTTAAGCCAAGTTACAGCACTCAGAGTACACGTATTGTCTCAAGTGGACCTGATAATTTTAAGCCTGGAAGTTACTTTAAACGAGTCATGATGCAACTTAGTAGTACAACTTAGTAATCCAGTCTACCGGCATGTACGTGATAAATTATCAATCTTATGAGGAATTATTGATGTAAAAGTGGACATGAGAAAATGTTTTATTGCGTAATACAGGGTGGCCCATAAATAAGGTACCTTTTTAAAATTATTATAGCTATAAAACTAAAAATGGTAAAGAGATTTGGTTAATTCAGAAAGAAAGAAAAAATTTCAAAGTTTATTAAAAATTTATCAATGAAACAATAAAATACGTTTAATTATGGAATATATTATCTTTTAAATGATCATTTTTAGTCAAACAATGGTGTGCTCTTTCAATGGTGCTGCTTATTACTTTTCTTAATGTCTCTGGTGAAATGTTGTTGATCTCTTGAATGATGTCACGTTTCAATTGCTGTAAAGTATCAGGCATTTCAATGTAAATATTTTCCTTTAATTATGCCCAGAGAAAAAAATCAGGAGCACTTAGATCTGGAGATTGAGCCGCCCACGGTCTATCACCAAAACGAGAAATTATTCTATTTGGAAAAATTGCTTATAACATTTGCGTTGTTTCTTTCGCTGTGTGCGCTGTGGCTCCATCTTGTTGGAAAAAGGTAATCTCTGTGTTATTATCTCCAATTTCATGTATCACATATTCTTGAATCATCTGTCTATACAGGTTTCCATGAACACAAATTACATCACCATTATCATCTTCAAAAAAATATGGTCCAATGATCTGGGAAGACGTGATGCCACACCATACTGTTACTTCAGCGGAGTGAAGTGGACGTTCATGAAGATCTTATGGATTTTCTGAAGCCCAGAATCTACAATTCTGCTTATTAACAAAATCATTGAGGTGAAAATGTGCCTCATGAGTCATTACTAAATTCTTTACAAAGATTTCATTTTCTGCAAGCTGCAAAAATCTATTCGCAAAATCCAATCGCTTTTGGTAGTCCGTACGATGGAGTTCTTGAGTTGATTGAATTTTATATGGATAATACTTTAGATCTTTTACCAAAATACATTGCAGCGAGATATGTGACATTCTCAGTTGAATTGAACGTCTCCTAGTTGACGTTTTGGGCTGATCAGTAACACTCGTTGCAATAAGCTGAATTGAAGCACCAGTTCGTATGGTCCGTGGCCTGCCACAACGTTGTCTGTCTGCTGTTGTCCCAGTTTCTCTAAATTTCAATACCAGTTTTTTATGCACTTCTTCGGAGGACTTCTTTCAATACCATCAATTTCCCTGTAAGTCCTCTGAACTCCAGTAACCGAACAATTACATCGGCAGTAAAGTTCCACTATTTTTGTTCGTTGCGCCAGTGCGTAGCGATTCATTTTTGGGGGGTGGATTTTATGAAATTTTTGGGCAATATATTGCGATTGTCGGTAGACTTGATACGCTGCTAGAAAACTTAGGAATTTCCTCATTAATTCTGAATTAACCAAATCTTTTAACCATTTGTAGTTTTATAGCTACTAATGCAACGCCCGTTAATAATTTGTTGCAAAAGCATGAGATTTGTTGCATGAGCAAGCCTGAGATGCTTGCTCATGTTAATACCATTGAATTTCAGAAACGTGGTCTTCCTCACTGCCATTTTCTATTTATATTGGAGAATGACCATGGAACCTGGGAAGATATTGACAAAATTGTTGTTGCAGAGCTAGTGTACCCGTGCCATCAAAAATGATGGCAAAAAATATTTATAAATCTTTCTCGAGATAATCTTTCTCTCGCTCTTCTTTTTCGCTCTCGATTCAGTCTTTTTTTTATTCGAGTGGAGTTTCCACGCTTAAGTTTATTTCAAAGGTAACTTATTTTTCTTGTGACAGCAATAAATACTTAGAATACAGTATTTTTGAGCCGCAATATACCGCCGAACTCGGTATCCACGATACAGACTCGAGTATATAAGTCTCTGGATCTCTCTAATTTTTTTGAAAGGGACTTATTATAGTGTACAGCGAAAATGAGTGTATTAATTTACCAGTGAACTGAAACCAAAACCGCCAGCGCTAATATATTTTTAAGAGCGTGACACGAAATCAATTTCTAAAATCTTTGGCCTTATACAAAGTGGTAGCCAGGTTAATTGTCAAACTCATTTAAAACATTTCTTTTCGCATTATCAATTAAAATATCAGAGCATCATGATGAATTTCAACAGAAAAAGGTCTAACGAAAATTTCTATTTGTAAAAATAAACCGATTGTGTATTCTGGACACCATAATGCAAGTGAATTGCCACAGAAAAATAGTGCGATAGAATGATTTCTTGTATTTCTTAAGCTTTATCCTTGTTGCCATCAAAGCTATCGATTAAAAGAGTGTGACACATGGACAGACAGACAGACGGACGCGGTTCTTATTAAAGTATAGATAATAGTTTTAAAAAGGTACCTTACTTATGGGCCACCTTGTATACAGATACTAATTTTGCCAAGAGACATGCATTAAAAACGCTGAAAAAATTTCCGTGTCAAGATGAAATAGAAACATCTAACCGCGCGGTACAAGTTCATAAAAATGCATAAATTCTCAATTCGTTCCCATTCGATCAATGAATTTTGATGTTTATTATACTAGACTAACTAAATATTCTGTGCATACCATAATCAAATCTAACGACACTCGATATGCTAAAATATCAAGTAGTTTGCTGCTAAATTCGTCAAGAAGACGATTACTAAAATGAAATTCGTGTAAGTTCTAGGGTAGAGCAGCTTCAGGGACTCAAACTATTAGTGTCAGCCAAAACGGCGCGTCAGCCAAAACGGCGCGTCAGCCAAAACGGCGCGTCAGCCAAAACGGCGCGTCAGCCAAAACGGTGCGTCAGCCAAAACGGAGTGTCAGCAAAAAATGAGCGTCAGTGAAGACGCAGCCTCAACAGACTCAGTGCCAATAAAGACTCAGTGCCAATAAAGACTCAGTGCCAATAAAGACTCAGTGCCAATAAAGACTCAGCATCAATAAAGACTCGGCATCAATAAAGATTCAGCATCAATAAAGACTCAGCGTCAATAAAGACTCAGCGTCAGCATCTCAAATAAACGAAGAGAGATTAAGTGAAGAGAGAACAAAAAAAGAAGTGTGGGATTTTGTACGAAAAGTCGAGTGCTCGGTACACCGGCCTCCCTCAAGAGGGAGACCGAGAAAGGGGAAAAATGAAGATGAAAAAATATCATTTAAGGAGCGCTTGAGCTCTATCAATGCACTGTAAAATAATCTCCATTATAAAAATATGGAAAAATGCAGAGCTGGTTCAAGATTGACCTATTTTTTGGCTTCTACCTTACAACTGAGTGAGCGTCTGAAGCTGAAAATCCGACGTGCAAGCTCACCTTAATGGTCTCCTCATTGGATAATGAAGCTAGACTTCAATACTAAGAGAACACTTTGAGGCACTAGAAATCTGACGTTATTGCTAAAAATTCGAAAGCTTGCAACCATTTCTGCGTTCAGAAATTTCTACATTGTTAGAAACTGCATGCAGTTGTGTGTATTGTTACGCGCTCTAACTCATAATGGATCAATCATAAATGGGAGCACGCTGTGAAAACCTGTTGCCCTGACGCAGTTCCGAATGCACTCAATTAGACATGCTAAAAAACTTGTTTAAAATAATTTTACGGTCTCATCGCATTATTTTCTTGCAGTAGAAACTATTTTTGCCTCATATTTTAACATTCTTGCTAGGAGAGCATGCTGATCATTTCTAGTTGATATTTCATAAGAAAAGCGAGGTGGTTACGACTACTACAATAATAGAATACTAAGAGTATTGAATAGAGGAAACGATATTATAACTAAATAAATGATATTGAGTCACAGCCAAGTACAGACCGTCATAAAATTTATTTAAGTCTAAAACGCATGCTTTCAAAATAATCTTCACAGAGACGCTGTTTCCCTTTTGCATCGCTAAACTCACGATCGCGTGATAGTTTTCTAGCAGCATGAATTTACTAGAAAAAAGTCGTGTCGCTATCGCATGATATTTGAGCCATGCTATAGCCAAGCAAGATAAAAAAGGCTTATGAGGTAAACGCCCCATGATAATACCAATCAATAATAATAATAATAATAATAATAATAATAATAGTAGGGTCATTTCAAAGGATTACTGAGGTAAGCACCGAGATGAAGCAATGCGAGGCACGGTGTGAAGATGACGCTGGTCATAAACCAGAGGAAATATTTATAGGCGAGCTATCCCTGATTTACGAGCGAACTAACACGCACATCGCCCGAGCCTCAAATATGTTCTCAATTTTACTTCAAAAATACATCAGCAATGTTTTTACTGCTTATGTATGCTTCTTAACACACGTGTTGGAGTTTTACTTTTTTACCATTCAACGATATTGAAATCATCGTTGCAGAGTTACTCAACAGTAATTTCAGAACAAAACGACCTAAACTGCAAAATACAGAAGTTTTATAAACAAGTTTTTGGATTCATACTAAATCGAATGTCAATAAATTGACACTATCCTAGAATCGTTGGTTCTTGGTTCAATATACACTTTGATTAACTTTACTAAACAACATAGAAACAGAAGTTTGAGTTAATTTTCAAAACACAGAGAGTTCAAAAAACATACATTCATTTCTACTTGTCTGTAGTGCATATGAATTCTTTAGAATTCATTATTGTCAGAAGGCTTTCTAAGGGATTGGGCACATGTGAAAATCTTCCCGTGCATATAAATTTCTCACTCACTTGTAGCTCGAGATTAAAGTTTGTGGCAATTTTACTAACATTGAAATAAGCAAATGCTACTCTCTGAGTGAAACAGTTTTGCTAAATTAGCAATCCGAGCAAGAAGGTGCCACGCCCAACACATAAATAACCAAATTCAGAGATTTGTGTTCCAACGAAAAACGGTGCGAGTGGTGAACTATCGCAGGGTCATTTAACTGAAATTCTTGAGCAACATTGAAGGATGTTCAACATAATAAATGTTGACGAGTGTAGGGGCACAATTTGAAGCCTTAAAGTTTTTTCAGAGAATTGTCTCCGACTCTTACTGAACCGATATTTGGGGAAGTAATAAATAATCAAATTGTATGATTCAATATACCATGAGTAAACACCCAATTTAGGAAAACCTACGATTGATAACGAATCAAATTTAATACACAAATTATCCTAATGCAAACCACCAGAATGACTTGCTTAGGACATTACAGATCGATTAGGAAGGAACAAAATAACGGAAAACTATATTCAGCCTGCAACAATAAGTAGTTTGCAACAATCTCCTGGAGAGATTGTCCAGGATTAAACTACTACTAACTATCGCTTTATCCATGCATCTATGCTGAACTGACATGGATATAAGGCACAGCTGAAGAGGTCAAGCCTGATGAAAAAGAAAATGCTTTTACTTTTTTTGAGAATACAAATATATTACAAAATTAAGTTATCAATACTTCCCAAGTTTCCCGTTATGTAGCACTCCTAAGTAATTCAGCGATTACAGGGCAGAAGGATGGCACAATGAAAGTTCAAAACGGGGTCAACTGACCAGAGGCACGAAGAAACGGAATTTGCGTGACAGAAAGAAGAATTCATTTACTGACTGTGAGTTTGAATATGGTTTACAACGAGAGGGGAGTGTTTAGATTGATGTGCATGTACGAGTGGATGCAAGTGTGGCGTACACAAGATGAACATAAACGAAGAGATTACAAGATAGCAGGATTAACACAAGATGAATGAGCTCTGAGTGACTTTTTTGTGAAGACTTAGAACCTCGAACGAATAGGATTAGATGAAACATGTGAAGCAGTAATGATTATTCTTTCGGAGGAAGTTCACCCGTCAGTGAGACATGACAACGATAATAATTCATTGACAAAACATTACCAGTTCACAAATTCACACATTCATTTTTAACAATCATGACGCAAAAAGTAACTCGCAATTATTCAAATTATCTTTTAAAATTAAAAATTTATTTCGCTTACGATGATTGAAAGTAAGAGAAACTTGAAGAAATCCATTAAAATTAAAAAACAAAAACCAAGGTGGGCGAATTGCTATCCCAATTGAAAAATAAAATATTGATATCTCAGAGGAATTGTAATTACTTCCATACTTTTGTACTTTAGCATATTGTATAATTATTTTTTACACGATCCCTTTTTGCAATTACGAGTCTAGCCCAAATATTAATGGGAGAACTCGTAGACGCACTACAAGGTCACCTTTGCTCGAAAGAAGCCTTGTAACGTCCCTCTTTAGCCACCAATTCAATTGAAATTGGAAACCTGTCATCTTCGCACAGCTTGATATAAAATTTATGGGCCATTAGTGTCCCTACAAATTGTCGGTAAATAATTAAAGGCATTCTCTGGGAGAACTTTTGAACCTCGATCTGTCAAGGGGATTGAGAACTTTACAAATAACGCATGCATAAATAAACTTAGGCTTCATTATGTTTATCTTTAGAGACGAAGGCAGGTGAAAAATTAAGACACATCTCTCCAGCAAGAAGAAACAATTTGTCTTTTAAAATTTTATAAACCCTTAAGGAGCGGTGCGTGGGCGACACAGGCCAGCCTTGCATGGTCTGAAATACATGGACTGCAGCAAGCCGACGGAGCCTCATTCTAGTAAAAGGATATATTTTGTTTTTCCCCTTTACTTATAGAATGGTGGCTTTATTAATATCGATCTTACATTTAGTGATTACTGAGACGTAATTGTTTGTACCACAGGTACTGAATGAAATTAGGACGCTGACATCTTTCACTCCCATTTCACATTCACACGCTAATGTGTAGTTCTAAGTCAATTAATTAGTACGAATGGCTATTTAAAACAGTAAATCTTAACAAAAAACTTTTTTATGTAGGAACATGGCGTTAATGAGGCTTGAAATAAGAATTTTTTCAAATTGAACACAATTAGAATGAGGATAAAAATAACAACAAAGTTCATTGAATAAATTGCAGTTAGAAAAGAATTTTCATCAGTTGGTGGGGAGTGAACATTGAATATGATAATTGTTTTTCATTTTTGAAAGAATTCACCAGTTTGTGAAACACCGCAATTATTTTTCATAATTTTATATTATATGAACATTTTTTTTGTTCTACGGGAGAGCACAATCCCGTGAAAAAAACAGATAAATACGCCAATTTGTTTTTAACATTTTTAATGTCTTAACGAAAAGCACCTGGAACATGTTATTTTAACACTATGTATATATGCACGAACAATGTTTACAAAAATAGTACCTCAAAAAAAGGCTGATTTTTATTCCACAAGTACAGATGCTCAAAGATGAAACAATGAAACTTAAAAGTAATATTTTTTGTCAAAATAATAATCACCGGGCATCTTGGATGATATCTCTATAATATTTCTTCATAACTTCAACTCCTGAAATGTGGCACTTCCCGATTAGACCCTGAATACCGCAAGAAATACATAAGTGCTTGATCTTGAATAAATGTTCCTCTTTCGAAAAAACTCATATTGGTGTGCACACCCTGCACCTAACAGCACACCGCAATGTGGCTTCCAAACCCCGTGAGACTCAAATCCCACCCAGACCAATGCATCCAATTACCTCTGACCGACAGAGATTCATGACGTGCTGCAGATACAGTCTCAGAGAGACATGCAAAACTAAATGATACTGAAAACGAAAGAACAGTGAAATAAAAGTCTATTTTAGCATTGTGTTTATGAACAATTTAATATCCATAACAACGAAAAATTAACAATGCAACGAGTTAATTTTATATTTCGATCGCGTCATAGAAAGGAGTAAAAGAAATATAGAAATTCTCACCTTCATTTATTCGAGCAGCTGTTGGTTATTTGCTTCTTGAAACGGGCTACACTAAAGAAATAATTTACGAGGCTAATGATCATCATAAGCAAATAAACTGTGTGGACTGAGAAACCATTAATGTTCGGATTCCTTGATGCTTTGTACTGAGTGAGACTGTAAATTATAGCTTCATCGAAGGGCGTCTCACACCCGCTACCAGCAGTTAACTCCTCTCATTGAGACAGATCTAAATTGAACGCTAATGTATCATCATTACAGGAAGGTTGCGTAGCAAATAAAACGAAAGCTTGTTTATTTCAAAGGACAGAGAGACCGGTGTTACAGTACACTGTTGCATTAATTCTGTACGTCATTGACCACCTCCTGCCATTGTTCAGAAAATACGATGATTTATTCCTGGGATTTACACACGAAAGAGTCAAAAGATAGCTTTATAATATTCTTCCCATGTTGCCATTCATACGAAAGAATTATAAACAATCTTTTATACTAAGTAAATAAAAGTGAACCAAGAACAGGCTCAGTTACTTCAGAGCTATCAACTGTTAGTCTAAAGAATAGAATTCTGATTAAACAAGCATAATCCTCGTATAACGCGACAGAAAAAGATTAACTTGATCTATCACGATAGGTCATCATGTATTTTGTCTTCGCCACGGATTGCAAAAATTTCTCTCGAAATGCAATTGTTAACAATGTATATACAACGCCTATTTATCGACGGCAACTATTTGCTTCAAGTCAATACAGGAGTGGAAAATTAGATGCACATCTACATATGAATGAGGTTTCATAAAGAATTATGTCCTCGCATCATTTATATACAACCAGCAGTTGATGCGCAACACGGAAGTCTTTCAGTCAATAAAATTCTTTTTGACCACGATAAATTATGACGGTTTCCCATCATTCTGATTTTCACGGTTCAGAACTGTTTTGCTGCGAGCTAAATATTTCATTGGAATAACACTATCTACCCTGTAATAAGCCCATGCAATTCGTTTGAAAGGCTAATACATTAAAAAAAACAGAAATTGTCTTCCTTTTACAGACTTTAAAAGTAGCTGTCATAAAGAGAACAAAACTACTGTCTCTAAATTGTGGTCTACTCATGCTGAAGATGCTATGCTATAGTTTCGGACGCGACCATTTATTCATTTTAGTGTTATTATATTTTATGTATCTTTTAAGAACAATTAGAAGCACGGGCGAGTAAATGCTTTTAACTTTCGTACAAATTTCCCGTTCCGAATAGGTAAAAGTTTCAAATCGGGCTTTTGGCTGCTTGAAAATTCCTTTGCTCCATAAAGTTCACGGCATCAGTTTCGAGACAAGGACATAGTGGGGCGCGCTATTTTTCAGGGGCACCATTTTTCATGGGACATTGGAGCAGGTAATCAAATAATGCCCGAGGTCTGCTGGTCCCCGGGCACGTGCGGTGCTTACAGCAGACCTGGCGTCTTGCGCGAATCTCCTTCATTGCAGCCTCTGCGGAAATTAGCCCTGCGGCATTTACGTTCACTGCTGCTGCGTTCAGCAGCCCACGAGTACCAGCTGTGGCACAGCTGTCGTTAATAGTGCAATCGAAGTTTCCATTCGAGAACTGCGAGTAGGAACTGCTAGTAAATGTTTCATTTACGAGTCTTTATTGACGTTTTATTGAAGATGTGTGATATTTATGTTGAAACTACGTGCTTTAGTTAGCTTACGTCTGTAGATATAATTGTTAAGAATGAGTAATTTCAATTTTTTTGCAATAGTTGCTTGATCAGCTTATGAAATGATGGTTCATAATTTTATGATAAAATAGGGTTTGCAATCTTCAGATTTAAATCAAGAGATAAGTCAAAGTGTTGTATTATATAAGACTAGGAAAAACATTGATGAAAGGCGCATCCATCACACAGAACACATTTCAAGCAATAGATAAAGAAGAACAATACCCTGCATGGAGAGAATGCATAAAAACTTCTTTTAGAATTTTGTAAGCGAAACTAGGCAGATGTGAGGCGAACACCCGAGCATTTCGAGGGACCACAATAATGCAATACATCACAGAGATGTCACATTGAATAAGAAAAATACAATAGAATGGTGCTGAAAGGAGCTTTTAATGGCTTCACATTCTTGGCCCTGCAGTTCAAGAAAAAGGAATCCGTCATTTCAACCGGTGAGTGAAGTTTGTAAATGATATGTTTCAAGTAAATGGAAAAGTAGGTAAAATTTACTAAAAAAGAAAATGTTGTGGTAAAGATTTTCAGTACAATTGAAGTTCAATTAGTTTCGATAGTTTTACAAATAATAATTTTTTCGGATACATGGAAACAACATGAAATAAGTACATTTATGACGGCAAAAACTCAACGAAAGCTTGAGTAAAACTCACAATTATCGAAGCTGTGAATAATTTTTTTCTTGTAACACAGAAAAATTTACATTTTTGAAATTTTATTCTTCGCGCTGTTTTAATTGGTGCTTCTAAAACCCGCTGAACTGGAGTGACAAGTCCAACTTCTGTATTAAAATTTGTTTTTATATTTAAAAAGTACATGCTCTGAAAATTATTCGAACTCTACGCCCGAAATAAATTTCTCAACTAAAATCATTGTTTGTGTTTATGAACGAATAGCATTCAGTAAGCATAAAAGAAGTACGAAAACTAGAGTTTCAATTCTGAAGTGTTCAGTGTACAAATTTAAGACCATTCAGTCGTTATACTAGAAAGCGTTAGCAAACTATGGTCGAGAAAAGAATTCACTGCCGCAGTCCTTCACGCTCCATGGACGTCTCTGATAGAGCAAGGCAGTTGCTCACTTGAAACACGGAACACGCTGTATACGGAACACGCTGTATACAGGACACGCTGAACACGGGACACGCTGTATACGGGACACGCTGTATACGGGACACGCTGAACACGGGACACGCTGTATACGGGACACGCTGAACACGGAACCCGCTGTGTACGGGACACGCTGAACACGGAACACGGAACACGCTGTATACGGGACACGTTGAACACTGGACACGCTCTATACAGGACACGCTGAACACGGAATATGCTGAACACTTAATACGCTGAACACGGAAAACGCTGAACACGGAATACGCTGAACACGGGACACGCTGTATATGGGACACGCTGTATACAGGACACGCTGAACATGGAATACGCTGAACATGGGACATGCTGTATACAGGACACGCTGAACATGGAATACGCTGAACATGGGACATGCTGTATACAGGACACGCTGTATACGGGACACGCTGTATACGGGACACGTTGAACACGGGACACGCTGTATACGGAATACGCTGTATACGGAACACACTGGTTCTAAAAGAATTCCAAGACATTTCCAAATTATCAATCACAGCGAACTATGAACGACTTGGTTATATAATTTAAAGGTCCTGGAAAAATATAAAGTAAAAGAATATTATTATTTTGAACGAGAATCCTTACACAGATTTTACTTGTATGCCTGGTTTCAATTTGCCGTAAGATATGAGTTAATTTCATACTTTTTATTTACACAAAGTCGTCGGAAATTCATTTGATTTGCTGGTCATCTGGCATTTATATTGTTACGAGGACCTGGAAATTTCAATTGCTGAGAACGTTGAGCGAAATTGAAATAATGTGAATAACGAGTAGGTATGTTGGTACAGTTCAGAATATATTGAAAATTTGACTCGGAATAGCGTAGCCTCTTTTTTCCTTTTAGTCCGTCATTGGGAAAGCTTTGTACCTAATTTTGTACGTAGCTTTTCAGTTTTGTCGTCCACAAACTTAATATAGGCTGCATGGATCAAAATATTGCGTATGATACCGTACGGTTCCAAACGTCATCACTCATCAAAACCACCTGTGAAGAATATTCAATATTCACATTCATTAAGTTGGTCATTTGATTTGTGATGAACCGTAGTTTGGTGAAATTTGTTCATTTTTACCTATTAATTCGTGTCAGAAAACTCAGTTTTGTCCATTTTATATGTGATTTTAGCAATTATGAGAGAGTGATCCTACTTCCTTAGATAGTTCTTAGTTCGATTAAAATATCCATAACTCGAAAAAAAACAGTGCATCACGGCCCGCCAATGATCAAAAAGAGGCGTTCAGCGCAAACATAGCTTTTGTGAAGGCAGAAAATAATTGCTATGTTGATGCAGTCCGAATGTGCACTTGACACGAGTTTGCAAAACACAAATGGTTTGATCACGCACCTCCAGAGCCAGGGGCGGCAGCCAATACGGAACAGACTGCTTGCGATAAGCGGAGAAGTGCCCTTCGATGAAGCAATAATTTACAGCCCCATACAGTAAAAGGCACAAAGGAGTCTGAAGATCAATAGTTTCTCAGTGCACACAGTCTATTTGCTTATGATGTATCATTAGCCTCGTTGAAGAAAATTATCGAAAATACCGATTATACATGCATCATACGTAACGGGTATCCACAAATTTAAACAAATTTAAAGTTTTTCGTAGAAACTTTGCACAATTTTTATGAGTGATTTACAAAATAGCATGAAGATATAAAAATTGGACACCTATTGAACACTTTTTTTACTTTAAGGTCGTCGGAAGAACTATGAAACACCATTCAGCAGACGACATGAAAAGCAACTCGCCCGAGACAAGGTGTTTCAAGTCTGCTACTTGTGGAAAGTGTCTTCCATGTTTCTCAAGAAATGTCTGTTTCCAGTTCCCAAACTCTAAAATAAAAATCTAGAAGTCCTTCAAACTAAAGTGAAACGATTTGAAGGTTTAGTAAAAGTTCACAAAAGGCGCAGATGGGTGGAAAACTTGAAGTCCTAAGCAGCCATTGTGCAACGCTTATTTTACCACGAGCAAATTGTGGGGCCTTGGCGCATGACACTTCAGGTCAAGTTTTCCTACGAGGAAACTGAGGACCTTCAGGTTCCTTGCCAACAGTGAAGGGGAATGCAGGCATCGTAACAATATCATGATGGAACTTGCCGAGCAGCCTAGTTCCATGTTCGTTCTTTATTCAATGTTTTAAAGAAAAGAATTAGAGGAGGAGGAATATTCAGATGGGCAATATGTCAACAGAGAATGAAAATTTATTTGAAATAAATGGGAACTGTGTATCAAAGGATTAATTACATTTCCACTCGTTTAAGGTTATCATCACAGAGAAACTCGGTAGCGATTTACTTTAGCCGTTCTCTTAAAAGAAAGCTCTCAATACCTTGGCTTTCAAAACTTGTAAAATAAGCGAGAAGTCAGCGTAAGCATGTCAAAGACACCAAGAAGACAACAGCAACGAAATTACTCATACATAATGTCAGTCGGTTGTACGGTATGCTGGCCTCTCTCACGAAAGATGTCTGAGAAAGCAGAAAGGGGAAAGCAAACATAATGACTGTTGACTTGAGTGGAAGCGTAACTGTGTAGGGTGGAGTTAATATTCTTAAATTATTTGGTTAAAACTAATCAACTTAAGATTCGTGTTAAGTCATTACTTTTTTATTCTGCAAATAGTTGACAATTTTATTCATAATCCTCCAGTGAACTAGCCTTGTAATCAATAGATGTCTTAAGTTAATAAAAAGTTTATAAACGTGATTAAAAGCGTAGAAATGTAAATTAGATTAATAAATAATGGTAACATGAAAACATCATACGTATTTAATCTAAGTAGTTTAAAGTTGGTAATCTGGATAAGAACATCACATATGTTATAGGAATACCTGAATAATGTCATTCACATTTAATAAACTGCATCCTAGCTTGACGGGAACAATCGAGTTACCAAATTGTCTGGCTCAACTTCGAATGCATGTCACATTAATTTGAGCGAATGCAACTCGGGGACTGACGGCATCAGGATTAGCTAATCGAATCCTACACTGCAGGTCCAGAATGGGTAATTTCGTTGTGCCTTTAACCTCTCGCTATCGGTCGAGGATAAAATTACTTCTTTTTTGGCCTTTGGTCTGACTGCTAGAAAAACAGCCCTGATAGCAAACGGGCTCAGCACAGACAACACTCGAAAAAAAACTCGTTCTTCCTCAAAGCGTGGATCATTCAGAGCTGTAACTAGCGTCTATTTTGATTCAATGGTCTTGAGCACAGAAGTGACACAGACTGAACTTCTCTGGAGAATTGCAGCAGCAGGTCTGGACACAAAACTTCCTTCCGAAGCTGCGCAATTCTTTATTTTTTAGAATACCTCAGAGGAGGTAATTGTTTTTACAAGAGATTGGAAGACGTGACTGACTTGAGAACTACTTCACTGAAGGCTGAAAATCACTTTCATTTATGGACTATATTAATTTACCTCTGAAAATGGAAGTGTTTGTATTGATGAGAATCTTAACTCTAGGATACTACTTCTATAGAAGGTAACTGTTTTGGAGGAAAAATCAGTTTTTTGTGAGATAGTCAAATTCTACATATATAAGGCACTCTATAAACTCAAGGTTTTCATTGATACTGTAAAATACACTAAAATATGAAATTCATCAATAAAAAGGGGTAATGAACATCAATTATCAAAAAGATTTCTGAATTAGATATATAAGCAAAAATTTCGGTTGCAAACCTGCTAACCAGATGTATGTAGATGTCGCTCTGAGTAACATGTTAAAAGGAAGAAAAATTATTACAATAACTCGGTATGAGAACTTTCAAAATCGTTATAGTAATGGAAAAGGAAATTTAAAGCAAGTGTTTGCGAATAGCAATCATACAGGAAACAAATCATTTCATCTTTTTGATTAGTCTTTCTTTAACAAATAACGTCAAGTCTTTCATCCAGCTGACGAGCTCCAACAAATAATATAGATCCAAGGACTAATCTATTTTTTCCTCTTATAGCAGTGAGCGATTAATAATGAAAACCTCTGTTTTGAATCTTTCAATTTGTTTTCATAATTTATTCAGTTATTCTAAACGAAAGAAGGAAGGTGGGGCTTCATTGTCATGGCTCCTGGCACCCCAAGTGACCTATTCTGCATGGAATTGTGGTCTTTGCTAATGTTCAGTACGACTATGCAGGAAATTTGCTTCATGTCGACATCCAACACTAACAGCAAGCCATCATCCTGGTTGAACGCAGCTCATAGCAGCAAATTTCACACTGCATGACCGACGAGATGATTGTCTGAGTAAGTCGTTCTAATTTTAACCTTCAGAAGCATGATAATCCAGTAGTATTGTCGGCTCAGTGCTGTGAAAGTCTTTTTTCCAAGTACATTTGATTCAGGTATGCGAGGCATTTCTTCTTGAATGCCATAGGAATGGATTATATGATACATTGCCAGATACTTTTATGATGCCGTATCTAATATATGCGTTAAAATAACAATTGCATCTTCAGTACAATGTACAACACTCGTGAAATGAAATGCAACCACAGCTTGGAGGCATGAAAATCCTAAGACTTTGGTATTTAATTAATTTTTTGCTCTTTGTAAAATCCCCTACGAAGTTTTAAATGAACTTTCCTATCGATGCCATTTTAGTTTCTCTCGAGGGGAAAATCTATTTTTTTAAGTAGTTTCATTATTGAAATAATTGCGAGAAATGAACAGCACTCATCAAAACGCTAGATTTGGCTTTCCAAGATGTACTGTCAGTCTACAAAACTTATCAAACGACGTTAAGTGTTGTGAGGCGTTCCAATTGATTGCCTTGTTGTGAAGCTAGAATATACCGAGGCGAAAGCATAACTCACTTCTTCTCAGTCCTCTATTGGCAACTTAATTATTCTTTTCTGTTTAGGTAATTTTGCTTAACGTAGCATAATGGTGTTCGTTACCATCAGATTCGACGTAATTTGTTGAAGGAGCTACACCTCGTGAAAGTGTTTTCGAAGCATAAACGATTTTTTTGCGAAGGTTGATTTGATGGGTGTGAGGCAGGCAATGCTGTGATATGGGTGTTTTTGGAAGAGTTATGATAAGGCATTATTGAAATTAAGTAAAGAACTAAAAACTTCAGACGAAATGATTTATAAAATCATTTTGAGAGAAATGGAAGCGAAATCTCATATTGTATGAATAAATGTCCAGTCATAAATAAATAAGAAATATGCTTTAGAAAAAATGCAAAATAACCTACATAAAATCTCACAAATCATGCAGAAAACATCAGGTGAAAAACAGGGGAGAGGAAGGATGAAATATTACCGTATAATGTACTTGATGGCAATGGCGGTAGTTGTGAAAAATGCTGTGCAAGCCAATTATCCTCAAACTCAAGGTTTTAGCCACTATTTCCTGTGACGCATGGCCATTTTAATCGAGAAACTTGGAAGGCGATTAGGTATCGCGGCCCCACGAAAATGTGAAATTTTTGTTTTTTGTTTGAAACAGCTCGCTAGTTGGCAAAATAAGGAGGCAACGTAATGTCAGAGAGAAGTGTGAAGCCAGACGATAAAAGAAATAGAGAGGAATGCACGTATGGAAGAGGTCATTTTGTTGTACAACACCTACTTCTGCATCTAGAAAGATCTAAATGAGAAATAAAAAATGACGGCTAACAACGAAGAAGGAACACTCCTGCAACTAGCATTGTTGAAGTCGCTATGAGTGTTAGAGATACAACTGCGGAGCACCAAGAGCGCCATTTTACAGAGAGCACCAGGCCTAACTGTGAGGCTGCATGCCGCTCCAAAAATAGACCAGAAATCCAACACACTTATTGAGGAGTACCACGTCCTGAAGACTCGCTGGATGACCTCCTCCTTCGTCTAACTCAGAAAATGCAGTCCTGGTCATACTTTAACAATACATGTAACATCTCTGATAAAAGATAAATAATTCAGCAGTTTGGAAGCGTTAACACAACCCCGATTTCCACTTGCCTTCCCACGGTAAAGTTCCTTTTTTACTGCATTAAAGAACCTAAAATTCTGACAAGCCAACACAGTTGTGTACATTTGCAATCAGAAATGCACTGACGCGCGACTCTGGGATTTATATATGCGTTCACTGGACGCTCTTAAGGAGATCCTCAGCAGCTGTTTATTGCTTTCCTAGCGCGGCCTTTGTAGGCTGTGTTGAATTATTGCTATTTATTGTTTACGTTCTCTTAAGAATTTATGGAGCGATGCCCATCCATCATAAAAAGCAGCATCTTCAATGAACTGAATAAGAAATATCGCTGTAGAGTGCCAACATGTGGATTGGTTTTAACTGATACGACACAGGGAAGTTTATCAAACAAGAATGAAAGGCTAAATGTGAATTAGTTTTGAATTTTATGCTTTTGTATAATGAGTTGAGGCTTACAAGAGGTCATTAAAAGCTCAAGTTACATTTTAAAATGTTCTCGTGGGAGGAACATAATTCAGCTCACTTAGCAATGCGTTGACGAGAGATTGGAGCATGCATTAACTTGCTAAAAAAGGTTACTGTAGTAATTCGACACCTGACTTCTAAAATTACTCGAGTCTCTATTTTTTTGAGGTCTTGCATTATTAATAATTACTGACATTCATTTAATAGTCGGATCTCGTGCTGTGAGAAATGGTTATAGATGCACTACTCAAAATTTACGACTTTCTAGTATATTTAAAGGCAGTCGCAAGTTGTATCTTAATGGTAGTTGCAATTAAACTTAAATTTCAAAATAGGAAGGCATGTTAGTAAAATTATGTTTTGTGCACTACTTTCGATCTTCACGTCAATCATGCAAGCGTATGCAGTGGAACTCGGAGTTAAGAAGTCAAGCATTATTTCATTAAAAATTTAATCACATGAAAAATTTCGTACCTGATTTCTATCATGAGCACAGAATCTGGAGTATCTTCAGATAGGAATGTCTTTTGAAACTGGGGAAATTTTAGCACCTATCTATCAAAGTTACTTAATATCCAACATTAAAATAAAGATATTTTGTAGAAAACGTACTTTTATCATAAAAACGAAACTGAAATAACGCAATAATTAAATATAATGTTATACGTACGAACGCAATAAGCAAGGGTCACCAGCACCAAACCAAATTAAGGTAAGAAAACAACGAGCTGTGTCATGCATGACTGAATTTTACTCTTGTTATTTTCAATGACGCTTGTTGATTTCAGATAAAAATCTGGAGAGTAACGTAAAGTTAAGAAGTATAATATAAGTACATTAAATCTCGGCAAAAAAGTTTAGAACGATTACTTTCAACGTAAGAATGGTATTTTTGATGCAATTTAACTGGATTAAATTCTGCATAATATTGGAACCGTTAATAGGGTGGTTTACTTTAAGTATTTTGTTTCTCCTCTCAACCGCTACAAATTTCCGGCTGCAATTATTTTTCTACAAACACCAAATTTTATTTCAACATCATGTTGAACAAATATACACAGTTAATTACGCAGTAAAATTAAGTTCATTGTAATCGATAGTAAAGTAAGTGGATCATCAGAAATAAATCTGGTATGAAAGTCATAGACTCGTATTTTTGTTGCACAAGGCGTACAGACTCAGGAAACTCAGAATAATAAAATATTTAAACTATAAAAATGTTTTTTGAGCAGACACAAACTTTCTGGAAAATTCAAAATAGTGAGACGTAATCTTCTTACCAGAAACGACAGGAAGGCAGAATACCATGAAAAATTGTCTGCCACGGAGACTTCAAAGACAACGACGCGAAACACGATGAAAGTCTCAACAAGTTGTACTCGTTTGAAGCTTCGCCCCACCAGCGTAATGAAGAACATTGCCTGTGATGCTAAAACAGTCATTCTAATAAACTGACGTCTGTCGTAACTTGATTGAAGGTGTTAATTTCATTATTCCTTTGGGCAGCATCAGGTTCCAAGAAGCCAATAAGAGAGTAATGTCATCATCAACAGACCCAGTCAGCATTCGCTGCAAGCAGGCATGTAGAGAGTAATGAAGCTGAGAAAGTAACTAAAACAGTAGGGAATAAGTAACCGGTAACCTTCAAGTACAGTTGACGTCATCATTGATGGTACAATGACACAGGTCGAACATACCGTACAGAAGAAAATAGTGTCCATGTGAAGAAAATGCACTATACGTAACCCTAACAGTTCTTAGTTATAACTGGCAATGCAGAACTCAAAACATCCACCAAACTTGCAATGCAATTGCAAGTTTGGTGGATGTGAACAAGAATTTGCCAGAAAGTCGATCATTATGAACGATTTTAATACGATGATAAGGCCACGGGAAATGCATTGAAAAAAAATTGATGCATCGAATTAAAGAAGAAAGGAACACCAAGCTCAATAACGACCATCGTTCAGAATTCAATTCATAGGTAATAGGAAGAGCGTCCAGGTCATGTTCTTAGCGTCTTGAGGTTGTTATAGACGTATATTGAATAAAATGTATTAATGCGCAACTACTAAACATTTAACTAACTTGCTTTTGTTGCATTTTCATACATTTGTTTGTGTAATCGACACGGGTCATGAAAGTTTTTAAGCTAATTATTGAACACCCTGTCTACAGTAGATTGATACGTAAGTTCGGGCCTATTTAGCTGAAGACGAACATTTTTGCGTTGTGTGACGAGTTGTATAGTGGGAAAATCTTACAAGCTGAACAGCTTGAGGTAAGACACGGAGAAAGCTGGCAGCGAGGATATTTTTTTAGCGAAATTTTCGACGACCCTGCGTTCCTCATCGTATGCTGGCATACTGACTATGCTCAAGCAGAGTTAAAATGTCTGGGTTCAGTGGGATTTTCATGTTAGCGTCACTATAACAATATTGACACGCTTAGTAATATTCAAGCTTTAAGCACGAAAATTGATCAGATATCTGGGAATTATAATCTTCCGACTCGCATCGTGGTACTGCCGGTAGTGAAACAACTCTGGAGAGTCAGAACTCGGCCCAGCAGCTCGAAAAAACTTTCTTGACTGATCGAGTGAATACGATCGTTCGAAGAAGGGAAAGAACTGCGACGAAAAAACAGCTGTTGTAGTCTGTGATATTGCCTGAGTCTTTTTTGTCAACGCTTTTATGTAGTAGACTGACAAACGAGCGATTCAAAAAGTGACGTTTAATACGTGACAATATTCGTTCAATGTGATTAATTTTCTCCCGTAGCAGGTAACGATGCATTCAAAAATAAATAGCGTTGTTCATATTACGGTGAGAAAAATGGTGATTGTTTTCAACGAAAGAAACTAGTCCCCATGGGCTGAAGATGTCTTTTGCGAATGACAATTCTCAAAATGAAGGAGGTGCATTCTTCTAAAAGGGATATTGCAAAAAATGCGCAAGTTCAAGAAAGAAAATGGGCAGA
The DNA here is from genome assembly GCA_006783055.1 of Trinorchestia longiramus. Lineage (NCBI taxonomy): Eukaryota > Metazoa > Arthropoda > Malacostraca > Amphipoda > Talitridae > Trinorchestia > Trinorchestia longiramus. The sequence continues at coordinate 55,398 of VCRD01002242.1, read as the reverse complement.
AATTTACATAAAAATACTGGTCTTTTTTATTCTGATGCTGGGAATACTAACAAGAGGTGCGAAGAGGCTGAACGCAAGTTTAAATAGCAATGAATCAAAAATATTCCAAGAAAATTAATTGTCAAAAGGATTTTATATGAAGAATTTGAGTTTTACTTTCGGTGGTAGTGACTGCTAAAGGTATATTTCAATAACACGTCATTAATTTTCCTGCGAATAATTTGTCGAATTACTCTAAGAAACAAGTTGATGATCGTTAATGGAAGCCGGGACGTTAAAGTTACAGGGTGAAATTAATGTCATTTTTGCTTTGTAACCGCACTTAAACCACGAAACTCGCTGCAACGAACTTACGTTTTATGGATACTCCAATACATACAAGCTCATATCCAGGAATTTACTGCATGGTTGCAGCACAACTCGATGCTTGGGGAATTTGAGTGTAAGCGCATGGCGGCGAGGCATAAAAACGTGCCTTGGCATCCGAACGGCTGGGTTTGACGAAAAGGCAACTCGCTCTGACTTCAAAACCACGAAAAATTGGATAAAAGAATTGACTAACTGAGCAACGCTTTCAGACGCAGAGCAAAAATGCATCGAATTTTTAGGCCATATTTCTTTTAAAGCATAATTGAGTGTGATGGAACACCTGACAATGGAAGTGACGTACTAACAGAGTTCATGTGTAAACACAAAAACTTTGGTGTGGACGTTTGCTACCACACATCAAAATACTGTATTGTTTGTATTTGGGTGAACTGCAGCATTCATTTTTTGAACGCGTAAGACTGATTCACTACGTGTGTTGATTTCACAAATCTGTAAAATCTTTCAAATAGAATCTAAGCACTCCACAGGGTGTTCAATATTTATCTTAACAACTATTCTATTTATGTTCATATATAATCTAAACTTTCTCCAGAGACTTTTTACCAGATAACGGCTGAAGATCTAAATACTATAATAACAATTGTGGAGTTACGTAAGAGAGGAAAGTCACCAAGGGACATTGCCAAATCACTAAATGTGAACAGAATGCTGGTTTGGAGAACACTTAAGCGATTCAAAGAGACTGGGAAGGTAGCTAATAGGCCAGGGCAAGGTCGCCCTTGAACAGCTCGAACATCAAAATTGCTAAAATCCACCAGGGAGAAGCTGAGGAGCTGAGGAGGAATGGGCAAAAATCCCCCAAACAATCATTCGTGACTCATGTCAAGCATTCTCCAAACGTTTGCAGCAGGTTATCGGCGCTGATGGAAAGCATATTGAATAAACTATAGATATTCGGAAATATTAATGGTTTAATAACCATTAATAAATAACTCAATAACCATAATAATAATAAGGAGCTTATAAAAACAAAATATTACATGAGAATCAAAAAGTAGGAATACTGAGGTTTAAGACTAAAAAACATAGTCCGTAAAAAAATTATTCCGTGAGTTATTCTATAAAGGTTTCTGTGTAGAGAATCAATATTCGAATTGAGTTAAAATGCAACAATTATTACGTTAAAGCACGGTTTTAAACACGTAATTCTTCTGATTTTGCATAAACCTATTCCAAAAAGAAAAACAGAAAGATTCTGAAGAAAGGCTCTGAGATGGGTTATAGGCACACATATAAATACATTATAAAAAATTAAAGCTTTAAATGGAGTTGTAAGCTTAAAACAAATAAAATGCACCAAACAATTTAATTTGACAGTAATTTATAACTTACTTGTAAAGAAAACCAGTTGCATACAGGGTAAGTACACATTTCATTTTTTAGTGATATTTGCATCGTACGTGTTTTTTGAACGGGTTTTTATACTTCTACGCATTAATGGCTTAAGTGGCAGGAACTTTCTGTAATAGAGGACAATGAATTAAAATTTAGCACAAAATATTGAGAGTACGCAACAGGGCCATTAAAGGGCGATGGTGGCGGAGCAAAATCGGTGCGTGCAGCGATGGCGGCTCAGCGTCCTCATCTCTACAATGGCTCCCACTTTGCCCTCTACATTTTCCCGACGATGGCCGAAGTTTTTAATTACTCTCAGTATGGCATTCTCGTCCTCCCTAAGAAAATGATATTGCAGCATCAGAGTAATGACACCTCCTCTGCACCTCCTGAGTTTTGCAGGTTGTGGATGTTTTCAGTTAACACTGATGAGTCTGATCTATCCTCCTGCGGGCACCTGCTTAAATAGCTCAACACTGCCCCTCTTTGGACGTACATCTAACACATGGAAATGACATAACGATATAAATGCGCGTAGCAATATTAATTTAAAAATTAAACATGGATAATAGCGTTTAATATAACAATAATAACAATGACAATAATGACGTGGATAACTCGTCATAGGCTCAACAGTTCTCCAGTTGACTGATGTAATCAATTTCAAGAGAAATAGCTGTTTTAACGTAACTAAAAAATAAAAAGTTATTTATAAGGTGGAAATTTGTCATTCTGCAGAATACCTGCAGACTCATTTTGCACATCGTAATTTGATGAAGTGTAAGGACTTGCAGGTAATAGGCATGAAAATTTTTCTTAAGGAAGCCTAAACATTCGTTGTTACTAGCAGTAGTTAGGTCAATAAGTCAATTAATTCCGACCATCAGTGACTGTGTACATTGAAGCAAATAACTATGACACATGGGATGGTAATAGTTTTATTAATGCTCCACTTAATCAGAGCTACTTTCCAATCAGATCACATCACCACTGCAGACGCAGTTTCTTGAGGTTGTGGGTGACGGTACGCAGAGAGTGTAACGAACCACTTGACACTAGACTCTAGTGTCGTGACCGTTACTCTCGCTGAACAGAATACAACTTTTATTCCAACCAGGAGAACCGAACAACAAACTGCGCATCGTGTGTAGAATGTGCAGTGCGCAAACTGGGTGCAGTGTGTAGAGAGGTGTGCAGTGTGTAGAGAGGTGTGCAGTGTGTAGAGAGGTGTGCAGTGTGTAGAGAGGTGTGCAGTGTGTAGAGAGGTGTGCAGTCAACTCGAGTGAATTTCAGTTTGCAGATCAGTATATTATTGTCAACTGAAAAAGGACACAGCTCTGCAATTCAAAGTAATTCTCCATCACCAACAACTATGCATTAATAAATGCTGTGAAAATAGGAGAAACTGAGCCCTTGTAGAACGTCATGAACTCGGAGACAGTCTCTCAATACGACGTCTCACACAAACATTAGCAAGTATCTTCAGTGAGTCGCTCGAAATAAACCAAAGCGAGCTTCTTGTCGAAGCAATACAGCAGATAAAAATACAAATGACAATCCATTAATTGCAGAAGGCTTGCTTATACGGAGAAAGCTATTAGCTCGGATCGTGCGCGCTGCCTGCTTTGTGAATTAAAGGTTAGTGAATGACCTCAGCGGACTGGTGCGATGCCGGGTGAAGAGCTGTTTTGGAATCCAGGTGAAATTTTCGATGATCAAATTTTTTGTAGCTGCACATACATTAACATGCGTAGCTTGTTCATGCTATGTTCAGCTTCATAAAGAAATAAGATAAAGAGTGCCATTTATGTTTCGTGCTTTTCTGCAATACTTCCTTGGAAAAGGTTATGAAATTGGTTACTATCTCCCGAGATATCATTAATGGAGCAAGTAAGTGGTGACAGGAACAATGAGAAAAGGTCTACACATATTAGATAACTCCTCTAATGGTAGGATATTTTCCTTCATGGAAGAAAATCTTGAGCACCCTGAGCTAGGTTGCTTATTCCACAGGTGAGCCCTCATTATTATTATTATTATATGTTCTTTTCTGTGCGCGCTTGGTACTCCATCACGACTTAGAATGAGTGGGAAGGTACCTCGGCATTGTGGTCAGCTATCCGTAATTTGCTCTTTTCTGTAGATGTTTCTGATTCATTTAGCAGCATTATTTTCCTCTCCTATTTATTCTGATCATTTTATCTTCCCCACCATGCCTCACACCTAAAATAGAGCTTCAATTACTACGTTAATCTACGAACTTCTCTCTCGCTTCGATGCCTGTAAGGCCACTTACGGTAATACGAATACTTAAACTCCACTCAAACAAAGCTGAGGCGATATGGTGGCAAGAACTTTAAGCCATTATAGTCCTAAGAGAAAGAGAATGTAAGGATATTTTTATGACGGATATTAAAGAGTTCTTCAATTATGCCATGATTCTGTTTGAATGACACAACACATAATCTGTTGGAGGCAAGGGATGCAATTTACGTCCACGAAGTCGTTGGTTTTCAACGTGCATCTTGCCTTCAAACAGAACTGCTCTTACTTGCTCAATAAATGGTATTTATGGTACAAAATTACACAGTGAAAATACGTGAAGCAGTAGAAAAATATATTTTCAAGCTATTATGTTACTTATAAGATATTGGTTTTAGAGGGTTATGACTAAAAATATAATACCGACTTCAAACAAATACATGGGATATTACTGACAGCAGCTCGCTCCATAAAACAATATACCTACTTTATTGGCCCCACTAATGAAAGCCATGCAAATAAGCTTGTATTTTTATTGTTTGGTTGTATTCTAGATTTAACCCGGTTCTAGCAACATTCGACCAAGATTTATTGAGATATGACGCGATTTAAAGTAAAAAACGAAAAGGAATTTCACAATGTTCTCTAAACTTTTTACGAATAGTTGCTAACAACTAAGAATAGAGGCTGCACGACGATTCCCATAATAGCTACAATCGAATAATACTGCAAGACGTCATTTTTTCCAATCCTTCAATAGACAGGCAGCTCATAAATTAATATGCACATTCAATACATTGAAGAAGCATCTCGCAACTCGGCCACTCATGCTCGAAGTTTGATCTGCAGCATCGCAGAATGTCAGACGCTGTCTGGGACGAATGCAAATAATGGGACAACTCTGAATTCCAAGTCACAGGATGCTGGGAATATCTACGAACGTTGCAATGTTGGCTGTCGTGCTCCAAAGCACAAGAATTTATCACCCAACCTGGAACAGTCACTGGTATCATCCTTCAGCAACGTAGAAGATCATGATAGAAAACTGCTATTATTAATATAATATTCGTTCTTTAACCACTGCAAGGAAAACTGCTATAATGGTAAACTGATTATAGTAAACCGATAATAAAAATAACGATGATATTTAATAATATCGATAAGAATTATAGTACTGATAATAAAAATATTAAAATGATACTTTAAACGTAACACAATTGTGTGTTACTACACTACAGTTACACAAATAACAAAATACACTGGCACTCTCCCCTTTACGAGAGGGGAGTCGCTTCAAGCCAGCAGTATATTAATCGAGGGAGCAGAAACTTCCATCGTTTTCTAGGTCTTGTCCTAAGATAGAAGAGCAAGATATGCGTACCTGCCTCTACTGCATGGTTCTTCTAGGTAAATACACCTTTTGCCAAGCTTTTGTGCATTAGCCTTTTTTCTGTCCAAAAATATAACTGCTCAGTTATGACCGATACAATTTGGCATGAATGTTGTCACCATTGATGTGCGCGTAAGTGCAACTTTTCAATCAGTTTTGCACAGCCGTGTAAGTTTCCAGCTAAAATAAGCTGCTCTAAGTGCCTTAATTACCAAGAAAATGCGATGATTGTATCTAAATTAGCTGGTGGTGAATGTGTAAGAGATATAGCTGCCTATTTGTGCCGTGAAATTTGGGCCGTGATGTCAGCACTGTAAAAAAGTACTTCAGCAGCCCTGCAGCCGAGGCCGAACGGAAGGACAAGGGAACATACAGTGTCCTAGCGGGGTGTGATTTGTCCAGAGTAAAACGGTAAGTAAGTAAGAACTCTCACTTAACAAGAAAGAATGTCTTTGAGAATGTAGAACTAAGCCATGGATCGAAAACCACCTAATTTCGAGCGCTGAGAAGTATGATACAACTTCTTTTGTCCGACGTAAAAGTTCCTCTGAAGCAGAGAGATAAGAATTCTCGTCTTGAATGTGCAACAACTTACCTGAAATGGAATTTTGAACACGTCATCTTCAATGATGAGATACGTGCTACCCTTGACAGACCTGACGGCTGGAGTAAAGTTTGAGTTCCAGAAAGAGCTTCTTGCTCCCAACGCCTTCGTTTTCAAGGAGAAGGAGGTGTTATGATATGAACAGGAATTGTTGGTAAAGAATTAGTGGGTCTTTTTAGAATCCGTGAAGGTGTAAAACTGACTTCAGCTACCTGTATCGACTTCCTGAACAAGATGGTAATTCCGTGCTTACGGAAAAGGTCTCCTGCCAACAGAAAGAAGCTTGTTTTCATGCATGACAATGCCTCGCCACGTGCTGCAAAGGCTACAGTAGACTATTTGAGGACTTTTGGGTTCATAGATGACCGAATGATGAAATGGCCAGCATGTTCTCCTGGTCTTAATCCAAGTGAAAACCTCTATTTACTTCTTAAACAACGTGTTTACCAGTCAGGAAATCAATTTTCTACCAAATATGAGCTGTGGACTGAACTTGAAACTTGTACTAGAGATATTTCTGTAACTGTAATTGAAAATTTGACAAAATCCATAACCAGATGTCTGCTTACAGTTGTTGAAGCACGAGGAGGCTATACTAATCATTAATGTATGTTTTCCGTAAATTGTGTTGAAAAATCTTAGTATTAAAATGTTGATAATAAAATCTTTGTAATATTCATACCATTTTTAAGTATTCTTAGTAAAACTTAAAATGTAAAAAGATCATGCATTATATAGATTTTTCATGTCGTTGCACAAAATTACGAGCAAAAATTCTGAAATTTGGTTCACCAGCGTGAATTGAAAGACTTACAAAGGAACAATGATATGATCAATATCAGATTTATGGGCTAATTAAAATAAACTGACGCCTTTAGGAAGTTAGGATTAAAAATCAAAGTGTGCTTGTAACATTCGCCAGATGATTTTAATCCTATCATGAGCAAACAAGCCTGTTCTGTGTTTATAAGCCTGTTCTGTGATTCACAGAGACATAAAGAACGAGTCTACCAGTATTTCAAGGTTCTGAAAGGCTATGAGGTGATGAACTCATGCCAATTCTGGAAGTGAATCGCAGCATTTAACATGGAAATCCCCGACTAAATAGAGCATTCTCTACTTTTGAATCAAATTTTCTGGTCTTTAGAGTCCTTGTTAGTCAGAAAATATGTCGAGTAGTCTCGCAAAGAACACACTAGTGCGTTGAAATTTCATTTATTTTGTTAATTAAATTTAGTTTGTCAACAAACTACCAGTCTGTCACTGGAATTACGCCACGGTGTTCGCATGGACTGAATAAAAGTTAGAAGGAACGATACGTTCACTTGCTCATTTTAATGATCCATGATGAAATTATGACAGGGATTCATAAGGTAGTGAATTTCACGCCAAAGGTTAGAAAAATGTTCATTTTTAATTGAATTCATTGTCTTTTTTTCAAATGAGGTGTTGAAATGGTTTTTGTTGAGTAGAAATTGATTGAAAACTCGAGTGACGGAAAACCAACTCCAGAAAAAGTTGTCAGACTTAATTGTACTTCTACTTCGTATTGACCAACTTATTGAGTTAAGTATCAAAGTAGATTTTAATATACTAGTATACATAATAACTGCGTCATTGTTTCAATTTGCTGAACAAATTTCAATGCCAGTATTTATAACGTCAATAAAACTTAGGTCGTAGAAACAGAACTGCAGCTTGCTCTGCTCGTCTGCAGCGTCGCTACACACACTGACCAGACCAACACTGGGTCTCATGGAGAGCATTTAAAGTCTTTAGTATGGCCTTATAGTAAAAAAAAAGATTCCACTTCTCTCTGGGAATAGTAAAATTTGCATCATTGATGCAGAAGTAAAGTAGTTTTAGGTATATCGTCGATGTATTATTACATCTGTCTTTCAATATTTTTGAATATATTGTGTATTTTGAATTACAATTGTTTTCATTGGGAGTGGTTTTCATTAAAGCTAACCCACTCGTACGCCATAACCACCTCACCATCTACATCTACCATCATTTCTTACACGAGGTAAAGAGGACACTGTGAGTTGAAGTTCTCGTGAAGCATCACACAGAAAAAGCGAAATTGCAATTAAATTTCATCGCGTATATTTCTCTGTTTTTTTCCGCAAGGAAGCACTTCAATTTACAGAGCAAAATTTGTTGCGCGACTCAAGTATGTTTTCTATAAACTCTAAAACTAGGTTTCTTACGGTGACACGCAACATCAAAATCACATCCTACGGCATGGGACTTCGGTATTGAACCAAGAATGGGCCAAACGGCTCGTTCCTATTTCCTTATTCTATTCTATTCTATTAAACAATGATAATTTATGGTAAGGTACAACAATTTAAAGACGATGGAAGAAACTATGAAACTGGAAAAACGTAGTCGACAAATGGTAATATTTATTGCCATAAGCACAAACAAGCTTTCAACGAATCTATCGAGTTCATTTTATGAAGGTTGGTTGTACCTAGATTTATAATTTGCAATTTTTAAATCAGTACACCCATCCGAGAATGAAACAATTTCAATGAATAAGGTCATCATTTGTACAAAATCGAATTTCTGTGAGTAACCTGATTCTTATTGTTATTTTATTTATGATCCAACATAAACCCTGAACTGGCTCAGGATCAATGCCATAAGCAACGTTAACCCTTTAGCGACAAAAAAGACCATACGGTCCTCTTTTACGGTCTTTGGGAGAATTGTTCTAATAATTAAACAGTGAGCAATATGAGGTTGCTACTAGGTTTGAACGCGGCGGCATGTTACAGCGTCGTTCTTTTGGCTGCCTGGCTCTCAGCGTGCTTCATTGCATCAGTGTACAGACGGTCTTTGTGAGCTTAGACGTAGAAACTAGAAAAAGAAATTGGTCGCTAAAGGGTTAATAAATATTGCTCTAACACATAGTGGGTAGCAACTCTAGCATTAGCACGTGTTTAACACAGGGCAAAAACAAGCGCCTTAGTATTGTATAGTAACAGCTAGAAGCATTACTTTTATTAGAAGAAAACATTTCTTGTAGCCTTGTTTGAAAACATGATGCTGTAGTAAGAAGTTATTGACATGTAAGATACGTCAGCAAACAAATGATCTTTCCTAATGGGTAATCGTGGTGATATTAAGTCAAGTAAATTTAGCGAACGTGTGCTCGGAAATTTATTAATAAATAAAGTTTGTGTAGGAAGGCCTCACAGATGATGGAAAATGTCATCAATTTCTCATCTACTGGAAAAAATTTCTCAATCTCAAAAAAAATTGTCCTCACATGCCACACAAGTCCATGAGAAGAACTTCATTGTCTAATGATTTGTAATTGCGAGAAGATTAGTCTTTACGAAGAGAACTGCAGTTCAGATAATAAAAACTAATTTGCGAGAGAAACCCAAAGACTGAGAAGCTGAACTGGAAGAAGAAAGTTGCGAAACAAAATAAATGTTTATAATTAGTCGTTTCTTTCCAACTATTCAGCAGGTGCGAGTGTTGAGTACACGTTCCTTTCTCTACTTATTAAGGATTAAATAGAATAGAAACTTTATTCGTTATTTTTAAACAAAACTCGGAAAACTTGCGTCCACCCCTCAGTAAATATTAATAGTATCGTCGAAATCGCTCATAACTGTCAAAGCCTTTAAAGAAGTCGGTAGGCAAATATTTATTTAGCTGATAAATCATGACTTCGTTGAAGTAAGGACTACATAGCTATTTTTGCACTACGTCCATCCACGAATTGTTCTTAGTTGTGATAACTTTTCAAGCATGTTTTTTTATCCAGTATTCCTTTCCCTCGCAATTGATAATGACGACAAGAGTTGTTTTGTACAAAGTATGTTATTGGGACACAGAACATTGCCTGGCTCTGGACGGTAATTGTTTAATTAGATTGAACGAGTTAATCATGAGCAATTATACAGAGTTTAAGTAGGGCCGAAGGCCACCTTTCAATTTCCTTCAAATTTCTTACGTAGTATCATTCTAGTCAAAGGAATTGAAGTTTCTAGTTCATTTAAAATAATAATTTAAAGAAACTGTGAGATATTGGGCTAGTCTGTGAACACACCTATTAGTGTATGAAGGATTTCATAATCTTTCTAAATGATATAATAAACCATTTGTTGTTTTCATCCCAACATTATTGAAGCTCAGCAGAATTGAAGTGTGACAGGAGAGATAAAGAGCAATTTAGGCCCTATTTAATTCTCTTAATAGCTCAGTCACGTAGCGTTAATGCTGAACCATGTCGACAAAAGGCCTGAAACAAAACTTGAACTAGGAAGCGAAGCACTGAGGTGTCTGGCATGTAACTGCCGTAACATGAACAAAACGAAATTACGCACACCAAAAAGAGCGCAAATTAATGGCTGGTGCAATATTGCCTCTGGTCTCACAGAAAGCAGGCTTAGTGTCGGAAGCATCCTTTTGCCTGCTCAGGCAGTTAGCAGCTGATGTCAGTGAGCAAAATATTGATTATATACTTATGGGCATAATATTATGAGTGTTTACAGTGCATCATATGATCACGCCAGGTATAAGTTGCAAGAAATCGAAACGGGATATTTCTGTAAACCTCCAACATAGAGGAATTCACAGTGAACAGTATTCTTAGATGTGTTTTTCTCATAGATCTACTGAATCAAACTGCGTCGGATTTAAAGTTAAAGGTAAAATTTTGATTGCATTAACCGAATGCTGCAACACTAAGTTGTGTTAATAGAGGAGTTAACCGCCTCAAATGTTAACAATTGAAGGGTGGACAGCACTAGTGGACTACTTGCATTTTTTCCCGTGGTAAATATAATATATTTTCCACGGGGAAAAATGCAAGTAGTCCACTCCCGTGCTGTCGCTAACACAGCGCTGACAGAGGCGATTACGATCCAGTAGTTTACTATGTGAAGGGTGGACAGCACTAGTGGACTACTAGCATTTTTTCCCGTGGGAAAAAATGCAAGTAGTCCACTAGTGCTGTCCACCCTTCAATTCGGCCCACGACGAATGGCTGATTCGTCCGCAGCGGGTCCAGACTGTAGAGAGGAGCTTGACTAGCCATTTTTTTAACTATGATGACAAGCAGTCCGCTTTGTTTACATTGAAGTTTAAATGAAAAAATGGTTATCATTTAGTCATTACACTGAATGCTGGAATTAGGTAAAATAACTATAATTTTGGGTGTACGTAGATTAACAGTCATTTTACGCTCGTGAATGACACTGTCTCTACATTTTGGGATTTGAGTTCTGTATATGTTTGTGATATCAGGATACCAATTCATACCTGATGAGTTACATTCCAAGTTTGTCAAGTTCCTTCAAAAAAACTTTTTCAGTTGAAGTTTGCTCACGTGTATAAATAACAAATATATATGATATACACATTAATAGCTAAATACACACAGTAATGCAAATTAATATGTAATTGTGCACATCAGTATTATTATATTTATTCCTGATCTTCCCTTCACCCTAAACGTTTAATTTAACAAAAACTCCTTGAAAATACAAAGAATTAAGACTCTCTGATTTCTACTTTAACCAATGTTTTTTCACTAGAACTATAAATGCATTGCAAGTAAAGAAACTTACAAGTTCTTTTTCAGGCTCTTGACTTCAGTAAACAGCTAATAGCTTAAGGTGAGTTCGTGTAACGATATGTAACCAGGATTACAATATAATTATTAGTCAAGTTTATTGACCTCCAAGCTTCAACTGCAAGAGCTTAATAACAAAATCAGGACGCCTAGTGCAGCAGCGTCATATTGTCTTACAATTTCTGGTTCAACAACTCCAGATCTCATATAGGGCCGCAGGGCCGCAGAAGACTTCCTATAAGCATGCAGGTCATTTTCATTTTATCATAGTGTCGGCTTTGCAACGCTGTAGAATTAGAAATTTTGTAGAACTGTTTGCAGAATTAGCGTACTAGGATACTAAAATGTTTTCAGTCAACTGCATATAAAGTAGCGACAACCCACGTGCAGTAAATAAAATTCACGATTTTATTGGATGTGATGTAACTGCTGGGGTATTTCTCGCGGGTTATGAAATAGCTGTTTGAAAGTATTACTGGAAACATGCTGGTAGGTTCAATTCCATAATGGTAACATTAGGGCACGCGCAATATGAGTACGATGAAAACTCTTATTCTAATGGACAGCTTTCATTATATAAAGGTCCCAAGCTAAGAAAAATATTAACATTGGATCTTCATAGTTTGAGTCGATGTGAAAGTCGAACTTATAATTGCAGATTGACCACCATAAAATTCGCACGGTTTCCTCAGTGCACGGCAATCTCTCCCTAATACTCACACGTCAAGTTAATCAGAATTTTCAGTCCAAAAGCCTTCCAAGAAGCCAGGTACCGAGGAATTAAATTGCTAATCAGGTCCGCAGTCTTTGTGCTCATTCTCAGCACCTTGAAAGACTGAACGATAATTTGATGCATGATGAATTCAATGAGCTACGGGGGAAATGGGTGGAATCAATGAGCAGAAACTGTGACAAACATCACGTTTTATGATGTTATCACGAACATTACTCACCCTGCTGAATGTTACTCATCATAAAGACTTGTTACAACTGACATACTGAACTCGGGAGATTAAAATAGAAAAATAATTGACAGGCGCAAAAAGAATCAAAAACTCAAACGGAAAAATACCCAGTTAGGATGAAAATTTTCAGATCTTTACTTATGCCGTATTCTAGATTGAAGGGATTCGGTTTTGAGAATTAGAAGCACGTGAAACAGCAGCTCTAATTTTGTAGGAGTAGCTCCATTCCATATCTGAGGCTGCTACACAGGCGTCGTCGCATGTCAAGTCACGACTTGAGACTTCATTAACTACTTACCACCCCGGTTGCGTGGTGACACGCTGTCTTCGAGTGAAATAACTTTGCCTAATTTTGATGGATAACGAGTAAATAGGTGAAGCAAGTCCCAACTAGTTACCTACACGATTGCAATTACAATCCTTAGAAAGTGAGGCGTAATCGCTGGTGTAATCGTTGCAAATCACTGACCGTTGACACTGCAATGAAATAGGCCTTAGTTGGATAGGCCTTAGTTTCGTAATCCCCCTCCACGAGGTAATATTGATGTATGCTGAAAAATTGAGAGCGATGTTTGAAATGCTCATAATTTCTCAGAAAGTTCAGTATGCGTATATCGCAAAGGTCACTGCAGGCAGTGTTTTTTAATTCACAGTAAGCATAGTTTGTACCATGAATATAATATTTCTGGAAACTAAAATGTATGGTTGTGACGAAGACCAGGGAAATCTAATTAACAGATTTGTTTCAACGAAGCAAACACAAGGCGCATTAAGAAGAACATAGTATTGCTTATGTCTTGAAATAGATAAATTCTCATTTCCACAAGGTCTCATATTGCAGATACCAAAAATGAATCTAATGACTAAGCAACAGTATGAGAGAATTCAGAAGTTTTGAGACGCGAACTGTGAAATAGCGTGCATTAATTGCTACATGATCTCACAAAGTATCATTGAATGCCGTCAGCAAATGGATGAGCTGCCAGTGTAGATAATTGAGGTAAACACGAGGCTGTCGTTTCAACGAACTCAATAAACAGCACAGCTTGTACAAAATCACTTCGTACGAACAATAGGTAAACGCAAGATGATACGAGGATATTCACTTAATCTGAGAAATTCTTAGACCAGCGGTAACCAAAACATATGGTATGACAATACATGCACATGAATAGAAATCAGTAATATTTATCTATTACAGCACATAATAATAATGAACGTGTGGGCAGTAATCTTTAACAAGAGGCCCTGAAATTTTAACAAGCTACTGAGGACTGCAGGTGATGAAATACTAATATATTATTCCGTTATAAGTACACAACATTTACTACGCATAACTCTTTTGAAGCCTCAGGTGTAGTTACTTTAGTTTGCCTTCACCGTTGAGCTTCAAATTAGATTAGTATTCTCATGTAATCGCTGTTATTTGCAACAATATCGGCATAGCCTTGCATTTAAAATTAATGCTTAACTTTTGCATCTTTTATGATATTTTTGTAACGTTGAAGACACTGGAAACATGAGCGTAAGTTCAATTGCAAGCAACAAACCACAATAATTACTTTCCGGCGCTACTTGGCCAGCTTGTACCGCCACATTTGAAAGAGATCATGTTTTAAGCTCTTTTTACACTGTCTGCTTGTAGATACTAAATTATGTAGTCTCATTTATTAGGAATTAATACGATAAAAACACTCGCAACTTGCAAAAAAAAAATTCGCGCGAGAGCTACAAGCCTAAATGGTCAGAGCGTAAGAATTTTTATACGTGAATGAAATGTTAAAGGCGTTCAAAAATTTCAACACTCAAAGCTCACTTATTCCTAGCATTTGTAGCATTTGATGCCAACGTATGTCGGAAGCAATCCCTTTCCTAGCAACATAGAAAACTGAAACTATGACGGTTTTAATTACCCATAAAAACTGCGTACAACGTTGCTGGCTATTCCATACGCTGGTTTTGTAATTTTATATCGTTTGATTTGCTTTTTGAAACACGTCAGTCCATTCTTTGTGAACTGTGTATCGTGCCACCGAACGACTGAAGAAATGCTAGTACTCACACGCAAACATTCGGTACTTACTGACATTCCGTTCACCTTAGCGACTATTTGAGTTCTTGACATTCAAACGTGCATCTCAGACCTTTACTTTTCAGAGTTCATTTTGAAATATTTTCAATAAGTAAGTCATGAACTATCTCTCGTTTCTGATGAGAATTTTCCCATGGAAGTCAGAGCAATCAATACGTAATCGAGAGTGGAACAAACATTCGCTGGTGCCACAATTATTCCACCACTAACTTCCAGATGGTTCTACTTCCGTCATTATTTTATTCAGCTCAAACTTTAGAGCAGGAAAAAAATTGTAGACAATTGATCTGCTCAAAAATTATACAGAGTACGAGATTGAAAATAATAAAATAAATGTGTACAAAAGCGTTCCGTGAAATAGTGCAGTTTGTATTTGTTTTATTCTATTGTTTTACGACTTGCACTCCATTTAAATAATTTTCTTCCAGGTCTCAAAGCGGTGATATAAACTGCGAATTTTAAAGATTAAAAAAATATTGTGAAAACCATCCACGGATACAGAAAAAATAAATATCACGACATTACATTCAGAAACGTTGTCGTTCTAATGACAGATTGTGTTTTATTCTTTACCTATATCAAAAATATGAGTCACTCACAGAATAGATGTCAACTTTTTACGTGTCTCGCAAAATTACTATTCACGCGAGTACTACGAACAAATATTAAGGAAGTTTAAATGCGACTTGTATGCCATGTAGACAGCATAATTGAATGAAATGAAACCTGAATGGGAAGCCTTACTCAGAAGAAAATAGGCCTTGAAAGGATTAACTTGAGCATTCCTTTGGGGTTCGAGCTGGCTCGTTTCCTAAGGTATTGAAACCATATTTCCTTTAGTATTGAAAGCGTCTCCAGTGAGCACGTAATTAAGAGCTATATTTATTGTTTAGTTACATTGAATGCCTTAGTAGACGAATATCGTATTTAACTCTTTTGTATTGCATAACGAATGCTGGGTATTCAATCATAGAAAATTATCATTGCCTCTTTTTCGAAGCAATTGAAAATAGCATTGCCTGTTACTACTATAGCTTTAAAATACGGTTTCTGTCATAGAAAAGAACATTTGAATGCGAATTAAATCGAGATTCGTTACGCCAGCCATGCTGGGTAGCAGAAACAATAGGGTTATACAGCACAGACCAGTACAGGAGCAGTACAATCCTACTGTTTCTGCCACCCAGCAGGGCTTGCATAATGAATCTCGAATAAGTTAGCATTTGAATTTTTTTGTTCTGTCGAACCATTAGGGTTGTATATCAGCTAGAGAACAAAACACCGCGTGCCAAGAAGATGCAACCAACAGAAGTACAGTACATACACGCGGCATAAAAGAGTGTGACAGGTAGAAGAAAAGGGTGACAGGTAGAAGAAAAGGGTGACAGNGAAAAGGGCGACGGGTAGAAGAAAAGGGTGACAGGTAGAAGAAAAGGGTGACAGATAGAAGAAAAGAGTGACAGGGTAGCTCATCCGGAGACATGCACTTTCAGTGCAACTCCTTCTCTGAGGGCACAGACGCACAGGTTCTTTTTACGTCACCGAGGATCACAACTTGTGCTACTATGCTTAGGCTAATTGAATTTATGTTTCAACATATGATTTAATGATTCTCGCTTCGACTGTGACTCTCTGTAGAGCAAAAATGCGGTACCGTCGACAGATATTTTGATAAGTATTTTCAAAATGGAGTAGAAAAAAATTTGTTTCAACAAATTTGGTTAAGCAACTGCTTTTACTTCATAATTTTAATTAGCATGTTCAAATAAGGAACTAAAATTTCATGAAAACTTAAAAATATTTTATCTGTATATTTTTACAAGTGTACCATGTATGGTATACATCGTCCAATTAAAATAACCAGTGCATAATATATACAAGGTGTCTCAAAAAAAATGTACTCACACTTCGAATGACGAGATCCTTTATTTATGAACATACAGTGAAATAGAATAGCTTCGAATACAGAAGACAAATGTGATTAAAGAATCATGTTCGCAAATGTTCGAATTGATGACCATTATTGCAACACAAAGAAGACAGCATGTTAGCAACGGTTAAAGGGTGAGTATATTTTGTTGAGACACCCTGTATATAGTGCATGTCCAGTCGAAGCATTAATACAAATGAAGGGAGATGAGTCCCTACAACAATTCCTTCCCGTCGAAAAATAGTGCACACGAAACTAGAGGTGAAATAAAGGTTGTCAGCTTCTGGATCACTAGAGAATGAAACTAGCACACGTTTCAAAGTTCACAGTGAGCTCCAATGAAGCAAAGAAGTACTGCAAGGCAATTAGTTCTGAATAAGAAGCTTAATTGCAATAATTAAAGCAGAAGCGCCGACACTAATGTAGACATATTACGGGCCTGTTTTCAGAAATACAAAGGAGCTTCATTTTGATTTGAAGCCAATTGCGATACTTCGCTGATAAAATTTCTACAAACAAAATTTATTTAAATGCTGCTCAACTATCCCAAGAATTCTCAGCTGAGCTGATTAAAATGTGAAGGAAATAAAGATAATTGAAGAAGCATTGAGATGTATGGCATAGAGAGGTTTATGACATGATGCACATGTTTTTTCCGACGATGAATAAAAGATGATCTTGAGAAATGGTCTGAAATTAACAAAAATTTACCTCACGACGGCCTCCAGTGACATGAATAATAGAGTGTGAACCATTTATCCACATGGAGTCCTGTATGAAACACAGTCTCCAAAGAATGCAGGGCTAAAGGAGGCCCTCCTTAGCGCGCCTCCAAGGTGTGAATGATGCTCCAAATAATTTTCTTCTCTCGCTAGTGAGAAAATTTGTCCCGAATTATGCGACCAAGTGATATGTGTAGCGACATTTTTTCTGTGAAAGTTATGACAACATTTTTTATTTGAAATAATCTGCTTCATGAAATGAAGAGGGGTTCACGTAAAGCAGTTATTTTGAAAGCAGCAAAGAAAACCACAATTTTGTAGTGCGAAAACTTGAACTGTTAAAACTTTGTTTCGCTACCCAATCTGCCACCACAGAACATATTACATGCAGTAAGTTCTTTGGTTTGCTGCTTGTAAGTACTAAGAACAAGGATTGTGTCAACTGGTCTTCCCATTTTCTAAAAAGTTTCTGTAAATCTATGAAAAAGTTCTTGTTATATTCGCTCATTAATTTGACAATCGAATTTGCTCCAATTATTCGTATCCAAGGGTTTGAATATCGTTGGAATTTTTAGTGGCATCACAATCAGTCAATTCTAACTCTTCACTTTTGTAATGTGCAAGGATTTCTGACGCTAAATCATCGATGGACTTTCTTTGATGTTCAGAATATATCTTTAAGTAGTTGTTTTGTTGCTTCTGCCCAAAATTCGTCCAACTCTTCTGACTTCTGAAGAATTCCAACCTCTTCAGAAATAAAAAAACATTAATAAATAATTAATAATACGTTGTTTTTGTTACGAAGCAAAACTTGATTAGTTCATGGGAATTAAAATTTACAGAAATATGCATTAAAACTCACGCCAACATACATTGCTCAAACAAAATAGAAATTTGTGAAGCATTACAAGGTTCTATGATTTTGAATTAAGTCTTCAAATATTTGTGGGGGACAAATACAGATATTAAATCGAGAAAAAGGTACAAAATTTTTCCTCGTTAAGCAAAAACTCAGAAAATTAATCAGTTACCTTGTCAAAACTGAAGTAATTAAGAAACGGGAATTCAAAGTCTTATTAGTTTAATTTTACACGTTGCCGAGGAAAACACGACGATATTTTCGTAGTCATAGACATTACAAGTTAGTTTCAGTTTTGGACATTTTTTATGTAAAGATTTTTGGAGATGGTAGATGCATCAATGTTAGATCATAAGGACAAAATGGTACGTTTTATACTCGTATTCTTAAAATTCGTACACAAATTGAGGATAATTTTTTTGCCACCCAGATGCATTTCTCATTTGCATATGACAAAATCATTAACGATGCTCCCACATCCAGACAAGAACACTAATACAGGACTCAGATAATGAAATGCATGACTCAAGTCCAGGACAGTGAATTCAATGCATGTACGGTCTCCTTTTTTGACATGAAGATTTTTCACTTCGCTATTCTTTACAAAGAGATTCGTTGACCATAATGAGGGAGCATTGAGGGAAGACTCATGACTTATGAGAATCATTAACGGCGTACAATGAATAAATCAATGTAAAAGTTGTACAGTCATTACTCAGCTGTTTTTCATTTATCAATGTAATAATGACTTTATATGCACATGGCCAAAAAAAGGAAAAGCTCAATTAATATCTGCAGTGGCAGCACAGAGCACAACTTCAAAAGAAAAACATAATGAGCTTTTGACTTCAAATTTCGTTTTGTCATAGAGAACGCCGGTTAAAATTCTACAAGGTTCACAAAAATAAAAGAATACACTGAAATTTGCTTCTTCTAATAAGGATAAAAAACTAAAAAGGCAAATTTAATGCTTGAGAAAAAATTATTTTTCTTGGTCCATGAGTGAGATTGAAGTAAGAACATTGAATGACCGTCTCTACATGCAAAATTTTTTATCAGCAACAGCACACTAGGGAGTTTTACTATATTTGATAATACTTTTATAGTGAAAGGAAAATCATGATAATAACTAGGATACTTGTTTTTGAACGCCATTTCCATTTCTGTTGATATTTTATTTCTTCGCTTGGATACATCTGGAGAATATCTGGGAACAAAAGCTGCCACCTGTGTGTAATCCTTTTTTATGCCACGTTTTACAAAATGATGTCAACTGATTTGAACAGAGAGCAAGAATGAAATAGTAATAATTTCAGCAGGTATTGTGACTTCTTGTGTGGTAAATATGTTTATCGTTTCTTGGCTTTTTATAGTTTCTGGAGGGATATCGTGCAAACTTTTACCCTAGCTGTATATGCCCATAAAATCCAATTTTTCAATTTCTCTTACTGGTCTTTCAACCCTGGATTCTTTCTCATGTAACCCAGAAAACTCTAACTTTTCTTGCATGCGACAGAGTTTTGGTAAATTCGAGGTAAAAATTTGCATGACGACAAAGGGAACAAACACGCTATTTAGTACAGTGTAGCGCAAAAACCAGTCGCACGAAGTGAAAAGAGATACTCTATAAGTTTCTAGCTAGATTAAAACAGAACAAGCACAATAGAAGTTAGAGAAAGTAGTTTGACAGGAAACGAAGATGTAAGAAAAAATAAAAAGGAATTTTTCAAAATTTTGTCACATCCACTAAAAGTTTGCATGATTCAGTAATTACTGTACACAAAAATGCTTTGAGGCATTATTCGTTTCAAACTTTTAGGTAATGAACGACAAATTACAAGGTGGGCAAACAACTCCTGTGAAATTTTTGCATTAGTTTTCAAAACTTGATTGGCTATAACGAATGGCATGGATCCATTTATCATGTGTTCGACTATGCAAAATCACAAAATCTGATCGTAATAGTTAGTGAAATGGTTGGTTTAGTCAGCAGGAAATAATTGCGTTAATAGAAAGATACTCGCAGTCTATTTACTAGTCCAAGCTGGTCTACATATCACATTAAACTGAGCACTGTTACTGATCTTGACCCTTTATCGACCAGATTTTTTTTTCGCAGAGATAGGAATGCAACACAAACACACGGTGTTCATTGGTTGATCATACTGCCAGCGACGTCTAAACAAGCAAATCGAAACATGTTTTACAACTTTTGAATGCAGTGCTTGGTTGATGAACATCTCTGGTTTAGTTTCAACACATTTTTTTAGCAAGGATTTTAGGGACTATTTTGAACTCTAAAAAGTCAAATAGTAGAACAATATAACAAAATTCTTTAACCCCTATAAATTGGTAATCATTTAGAATGAAAAGTTTATTATTTTTGAAAGAAGTTTCTTTCCATTTTTTTACCACTGGATTTTAGCAAAAAGCGTGAGATTTATCCTCTTTTCCAGTTATTGGTTGATATCTTGTTTACTGGTATACTGGTATACTAGGAATTCTTTAGTAATTGTCAAACTGCATTCAGGACTGCATATTGACATTGAATTCATACAGTGAATTCGGCTGGAGATTTCTTAACAAATGTTCTAATTCCACATGATTATTCAGGCATTGCGTTAGAACCATAACTGTCAGAAAGCTTACAGTGAAAATATTGAGAGGTGAAGGAATTTCATGAGGCAGCTGACTCCCTGTAGGTGTTACATTACAGAAAAAATGCTGAACAAAAACTTACAATTTAACAGGGAATTCTAGTAGATATCATCAGTAAAACTCTATTGAGATTAAACACTTTTCCCAATAGAAGAGCCTCGTAAATGACTGAAAACATTGTTCTCATTTATTGGACTTCTCAAACTGTGTTTTACATTTTACACTCATTTGACCCGCATATTACCCATTCTTTAAGTTTCTCAGGTGTGTATGATAGAAATTGCAAACATACTAATTTGGTTTACTGTTAGGCATACGAGAGAATTCTTTGCGAAGTTCGACATAATTAAGTAAAATAATGTACGAGCGTAATTTGGTCACTGCTTGTAGTGGTGCTGCTGTCGATGGAAAAATAGTAAAAACATCACAAAATTCAAAAGAAGCAAATAGATGAAACCCTGCTTATGGTTAACGCACCTTGTTACTTAAAGTTCTACGAGTTAATAACAGTACTTTAAAAAAACAGAATCAACCAAATGTAGTCTCACGATAGAATGAAGCCTCAGAGAAATGTGTGCTAAATACACTGATTTGTATAAATTCATAAGTGTTATTGTAATATAATTATAGAAGATGAAGTACCACATGGCAGGCTCTAATTTAAAGCACGTTGCAGTTCAAGACATGTTGTTATCGAGTCGAAACTTCATCGTTCTAACAGCAGGCAATGAAGCAATTTGAGCAGAATAGAAATTATCTGCACGCACCAATCTAATTGGGTCTCTTAGAAAAGGTGGGATGACTGCTGATATTGACAGACTGTAAGTACAATAACATGCTTTCCAGTCGTGACATGAGCAGTGCAGACGACAATTTACATTCGAGCATTTCAATCTGGGAAGCACATCAAAACTAATTCATTAATGTCGGACTCGTACAATGGTTGCCAAAAACAGCCATCATGTTCTACTTACATGGGTAACTAACAACAAATTACGCTACATAAATGAGTATTTGCATTGATTCTACATTGTGGAAGAAGCTATGCTCCATGAATATGCAACCAGGATGAGAAAATAAAAATTCCAACTTTTGTATAACCTGCCAGATCAATCATCCCAGTCAGGAGACTATAATAGGCGACTGACCATCAGAACAGAAGGCCTCCAAATTTTGTTGCCAACTTTTGAAGGAGTGTTTATTTCAAGCAAAATTATAGAACTAGGCCTGCAACATCAGGGAATACAATTTTGTCTTAACCATTACTAACTTTGTTAATTTTTACCGTTTAATACTTGTGTAGAAGTTTTTTTCGAAATAGGAATTATGATACCTCACATAAGTGTTTTTCAGTTTGAACACAAGTTCAAGAACAATCAATGCTAGTCACGGCAGATATTATACAGAACTTACAGCTTTACACTAGTACCGACTCCGATGATTAATTTGAGCCAGTCTCCCATGCATCATGTGAAAAGTTTTGATTAGCCCTGCAGTCACGAAAACCTTCATTTTACCGATAGATTCAATGTTCATTAGGAGCGAAAAATGAACACAGTGACGCCCAGGAATTTACACACACGTTTTTATTAACATGTTCGCTGCTGCTTGAAATTTAAAGTACACAACAAGAGAACACTTGACGCACATGTGCATCGAGCGGCAGCGAAAGTGTTAAGTTTGATAAACATGGAGAAATATATTACTGCCATACATAACGAAATTAAAAAAGCTAGACATATAGACTGAAAGCACTTGTTTGAAATCTTTACCTCTAATATTTGAACTACTCTGATTACATAAGCAGTTACATCGCTTTCATTAGTTCGATAGAGACATAGTTATCACGATAATAAAACTAGTATAAAGCTACGCACTTGGTATAGCTTTTAACTACGTTTTTTAAAAGCTCAGCTAACACTTCCATCCATATGACCTACTGCAAAGTAATTATAGACGAATCTTGAGCTCAAGGATTATATTTTCAGGTTTAAACTTAAAGAATTTGAGCAAGACCTAGATTGACACACACAGCGACTCCCAATATGAAACAGATTATGCCATCATGATATTGCTTATGGTTTTTGAAAGTATGATCAAACGAATTAGGCTGGTGAGTTATTTAAAAATATTCATTTAATGATTAGCCAATATTAGACAAGAAAGTTTATGTCAGTATTCTTTGAATTTCAGGATCTTCTAAGGAAAGTGTACAGGGAATTGTAAATTTGAGTCATTTTTTAAAAATGAAAGTGACTGCTGGTATAAAAAGACTGCTGGTATAAAAAGACTGCTGGTATAAAAAGACTGCTGGTATAAAAAGAGGGAATTCTCAATTCCTTCGCTTCCGAATTTTACAGATATTTGGCTGAAAGAAGGTCATGTCATTTTTTCCTAATGTTTATTTAATCCTCCTCAAGGCCTCTCAATTGTTACGAGGTCAATTCAAGGAATAGCACGTCCAATGTTTTTTCTCAAAACTATTACAGATTTAAACATAGAGTTTTTATTTTAAAACACACGTGCACTCGTTGTGAATCCACGACCGAGATGACAGCACTGTACGGCACACAGAACGGCAGCAGCAGCAGCAGCAGCAGCAAAAGCGAGGACTGTTTTTGATACTTAAAATGGAGCACGGCGTCTGTGTCTGTGCTTCTATTGATCTGACGGACGCTCTATTTCAAAATTGAAAAAAAGCATCTATGTCTCAACCATTGATAGAATCGATGAAAAAATTCATATTCATGCCGTCATCAGGCTTTAACATTGCCTGTTAACATGCCATGCGCGTAGCCTTGTGGTCAACCGTCAGCATTTGGGGCACCCGCATGCAGAACACTTTTCGCATTTTCAGGTCTTCATGTACGATTGTGTGCACTGGTCCCACGGAAATTCCAGCTTTGGAGGCGATGTGTTCTACACTCATTCGGCGATCCTCCAAAACAACTTTCTCCAATCGCTTGATCATGTCGCCAGACTGGCTGGTGCGAGACCGAGATTTTCTTGGTTTGTTGTCACACGATGCTGTGTCTTTTGAACTGTCGCACCCACGAACGCACATTAGACACATCCATGATATCATTGCATGTTTCACTTAACCGGCAATGAATTTCAATCGGCGTCACACCACTCAAATGGAAAAACGAATGATGACACGCTGTTTTTGTATAGAAAGGTCACCATTTTAAGTATCGAAAACACTCTTCACTCTTGCCATTGCTGCTAAAGTTTTGTGTGCCGTACAATGATACAGTCTCTGTCGCGCATTTGCAACGAGTGCACTCGTATTTTAAAACAAACTGTATGTTACTGTTTCCAGTCCGGAGAAAAAACAGCGGAGATATTATATATTGAATGGACCTCGCAGTTTAAATGTAATCTCAGTTCTGATGTTTTTTAACTTTATCAGAAATAATAATAACAATATTTAAATAAAGTGAAAGATTTCAAACTTCAAGCAATTGATTCTGAATGAGAGCATTTAAGACAATGGCTGCTGTAGGAATACAAGAAAGGTACATAAGCCGCAGGCGCTGCAAGAAACATTTGTTCAGTCTATGGGATCAATGTTTTGAAGATTCAAAAATGGCCACGGTAGTTTACTAAGTTTTCGTTTGGAGATTTCCATTCGTAGGATGATGTATTTTAAGAAAAACCAAAGTTGATTGATATAGAAGTTCTTAAAGATGCAGTAGAGACCAATCAAAAATCCACAAGTAGAGAAACAGCTATCAACTGTTCAATACAAATCACATGAGCAGAATTTTGAGTCTTCATGTGATGCAGAAGATCTCAATGCTTAGACAATGGGTTTCCTCTTCATTTGAATGATGCCCAACAGAATTAAAGATTGAATGTCTGCACATCTTTGCTTGAATGAACTTTCGAAACTAAATTTTAGAAGAACTGTTACTGGAGGTGAGAAATGGATTTTTTATAACAATAATCAACGCAAAAGACAGTGGTTTAGTATAAATCAAACTCCACAGCCAGTTCCAAAGCAAAGACTACACCCAAGGAAGATCATCATGCTCTCTTTATGGTGCGGCATGAGAGGATTGGTTTATTATAAGCTACTTAAAGCCAACCCACCAGTCACAGCTACAAAATTCTGCCCACAACTTGATGCTTTAATACTGTTTTATGTCGAGAAAAAAGCAGTATTGTTCAATTTTCAAGGTGTTGTGCTTCAGCATGACAATGCTGGACAGCATACAGCAAGATTCACTCAGGAAAAAGATGATTTGCAATTGGGAAGCTTGACCTCATCTACCTATTTCAGCGGGTATCGCCTAATCTGATACAATTTTTCAAGTTTTTTCCTACATTATTTAATAAATCAATTTTATAAAAATTATGAACTAAGAAATGACTTAAATCTGTTTTGTCTTCAACCCCCAATGGTTTTTTGGAAGAGGCCTCAAAAACATGGTGGAGTGATGAGGAAAGGTCATTGAAAATTAAATTATTACCATGAAAAAATACGTCATTTTTGATTTTTCAAATTAAAATATAACATGAAAATTTTTTCTCTTTCTTAACCTATACATTGTGAAAAAGCGTTAAACAAACATGTATTCGCAACTTGCCGTCCAATATATGGAGCATCAACCCAACACAAAACCCAAACATTAGCGGAACCTATAGAACAACACTACGAGTAGTACGACATTTAAAGGAGCACCTGGACAAGGTTGCATCACGACAGGTTTAGGTGACACTGACAAAAGCTCCTGTCTGCAATGAGTGATTCTTCTAATAATTGCATTGGAATTTCTCCGCTTGCACGTACCACTTGTTTGTTTCTTATTTAAACTTTAATAATTTTCAATTGCCAGCATGGTGAAAGTCAGATAATTCATTGAAGTATCAGAACTAAAGTTTCAAGACAGCCTCACGCGTCAATAACATAATGCCTTATGAAATGCTTCCCATGTACCGGTGAGATTATTTACTAGAGCAATAATGCACAAGGAGCACAAGTCAAAGACACAAGACGTAGCATCAATATTTTCTGCATGTGTTCGCATGCAAATAACCGACGCGGTCGGGTAGTGAGAACATTTAATTATTTGCTATAAAACAGCAAATAACGATCAGATTATCCAAGGGTTGAAGCACAAGTGTCTAGAAATTCAGTATATGCGTATTATCTTGTTCAGGACAACAGTTGTCAGTTGAAGATGGGTTATGTTTAAAAAAACAAATGTCTCGCACTTGCTCTGTTCTAACAATAATATTTCATATAGAAGTGGTAAGACAGTTAAGCTAATAGTTAAACTGTGAAGATATCCGATGACCCTCTCATCTTTGTCTCCTCACTCAAAGTCGATACACTTAACTACAAGACGGCGGTGACAGCTGGAATTCATCGAAGCACTAAACCAGGTGTGAGACTAATACAAGAAAATATCAATTAAACAAAAGAATGGTACTTGATCTTCGCAGGGAAACTCAGTGTAAATTTCAAATAATATTCAAGTGACGCACCGCCACAGAGTGGATAAACTTTGGGATCTCGGTTAATACAGCCTCCGGCAGCAGGCAATAACGTTTAGTAAAAATATTAATAATTAGTAAAACTAGTAAAAATGCGCAAGGTCAAAATAACATATATGAAAGCATGACGGCAGGTCTTTTCCGTAGGCTGAGGCAAAAAAAATCCAGTGAAATAATACGGAGTAAAAACAAGAATCTTACTGTATATTCCTTCCAAGTCAGAAGCTATGGGTGGATACAACGTTTGACATTCGTTGGGAGTAGGTGGTGCAGACGAGGAAAAATGTTTAAACGTTTAGCACTTACATTACAATTTCAACGTTTTGCATTGCACTTTAAAACAAGTAAATAAAGACAAAATTTAATTTGCTTAGTGTTTTCCGGAACATTAGTGGCAGGATATTTTCCCGACTGTGCACCGGTGGTTTCCGACCATAGGAAGTGTATAATCAATTCTGATTTTAGTCGGCGACATTTCCGCCGCCATTGTCTTCCTTTCAAACGACGAAAGCCTCAAGGCAAGCTGATGAGCTGACACAAGACACGAGCACGAATAGAATTAAATTGAGAGTGACTGCAATTGAAAGTGTAACTATGTAAATGTCATAGTCCCAGCTGTACAACTTGAGATGAGTTCTACTGTAAAAACAAGCAGGGTGCTTCAAGCTTTCCAAACAGAGGCACTTGTATGGGTTTCAAAAAATTACCTCCGAACATACTTGAGGATTATTTTACGAGTTTAGGAGAGCATACCAAGAAGACATGAAATACAAGATGAAGTTTGCAGATTAAGTAACGTGGACAAGCGTATAGTAGGTTTTTTGTGTTAAACTCCTGTTTCTCATGCGATAAAGAAGGAAATTTAAATAGAGGAAGGTTACTCCTACCTACCCCTAAAACTAAGTATACGGCAGCCTCCTTCCTGTTGATTCTGTGGGGAATGACTTAAGTTCCTTCTGAGGAGCTCTTTCTGCAAACTGCATGCTGCTTACACTGACGGGAACAAAGCATCATCAGCATACCCTTTTCCCTCCTCATTATTTTATACACAAGAATGCTACCTATCTTCAATGGAGAGTTAAATGTGGGAGATACGCTGACGAATAATTCCCTCCTGCATAACACTCGGAGGTGAGCAGAGTTCAAGTAGTTAACATCGACCCCAGAAAAAAAAACTTTTTATTAATACTGACGTTCCATTGAAATGTGATGTTACAGTAAACAACTGAATGTGTGCAAAAGCTAAGAACACTTACAGAAATTTGGAATAATCGTTTTATCAAGTCGGTAAAAATGCATTTCATGTGCTCCAAGAAAATTGCAACAAAATTAAATATAAACAACTTTAATGCTGTATACCATTATCATTAAAAATGTGTACGACAGCAAAAAATAATGCCATTAAAAATTTGTACGGCAATTACGGAACGTAATTGTCAAATTTGAATATTAAATTATCATTCTGTAGAGAAGTAATTCAGCTTACTATATCAATGGCTTCCAAACCAACAAAACAATATCATTTGCCTTCAATCCAGACCTAGGACAGAAGTATGGGGAGCTGTAAGGTTAGTAGTCATGCACGCCACCGGCTGCTTCATCTACCTCAGTATTTTACTCTTTCCCCTCCTGATGCCATTCAAGCCAACAATCACGTCACTTGTGTTGAAATTAGTCGCTGATTCTTGTTAACTAGAGTCAGTACTTGTCTACACCCACTTGCCCATGTCTTCCAAACATATTTGTGATTATATATTACGTCCTGTGAACAGTTTTCTTAATATACGAGATTGCACTTTGACGATATGTTCAAAAAATGACATATTACCCTCGCTAAGCTCGCGAATACGTTTACCATTCAGAAAAAGAGAACAAAAACAATCAGACTGTAATCTAGAACTCATAACAAAAACAACTTCAAATCTAAAACAATCATAATTCTAGAGTTACCTGATTATCTGCAATACTGTAATGATCACAATTTGCTACTACAAATACTATTATTTCGATAAAAAGTTTAAAAAACGTGGACTTACGATATCAGTTGTGAATAATTATGTACTCTATCGTTGGTTTAGGAGACCTGCCAGGTTTTTATCAGTACAACTGAGAATTAAAGACCGTGGACCGCTGGATATCAATGCAACGTTGTGTTCTTTTGAGCTGCAGGGAAATTAAAATAAATTCAATTACCAAGAGCAGTTCAGTCTTCGACTTTGTTGTGCCATTTCTCATGTTCAGGCTTATAATTGTTCACAATTTTTATAGCAGCGAAGTGAATGTGAATGCCTCCGAGTCCTGATATTTTTGAGATATAAAGATTTTTTGTATCAATTTCCCAAACAAGCCTACGTCAGTTGACAGCAAAAATATTTTCAAATATTATTTTTTCCATACAGAAAGTACCTCCATGTGTGTCTTCGTTCAAGGAAAAGGAGATATCATAGGTTTCTTACAAATTTGGTTCATGAGACTGACCTAGGCGTGTACGCATACCATAGGAGCTCAACAGGCTCTAAACTAAAATTTCAATACTTATCCACAAACATACACGACCATCACTTCGACTACACCGCATATGTTTGGGGGCAAGGCCTCAAGAGACGGTAACAATGTGTGGGGCATGGCCTCAACAGACGGTAACAACGTGTGGGGCATGGCCTCAACAGACGGTAACAATGTGTGGGGCAAGGCCTCAACAGACGGTAACAATGTGTGGGGCAAGGCCTCAAGATCAGAATGGTGCCCTACAAAGGCCTCACTAGCAGCCAATTATAACTGGAACTTTTTCTTGCTGTCATTTTCTTGCAGCCTGTTATCTGCGTGCGCAATGCAATATCAAACGTAAGAAAAATTGCATATGTTAGTCACATAAATACAATAAGTTGAGCAAAAGTCTGAGTAGCTCAGCGCACAAAAGCTAGTTTGTGAATATAAAATTAATTTATTAGTTTTGACAGAGCATGCACGTAATGCAAATGTTCGAATTTAATTTCATACTATTTAAAAAAAATTCATACATATGTAGTAAGAAATGTTAGCTATATCAGACAAGTTACAATTTAGTGAAATAGCACACAAAATTATAAATGCATCATATCGGGCCGGTGAACCAAGTTTATTTTGGAAAATTCTTGTAATGAAAGTCTGGTGTTCGAGTACAATCACCAGTTTGGTCGACTGGTGAGCGAATCTGCTCGCGAGCGGAAAGACCCGGGTTCGAATCCCGCTGCCGACATGGTTGACGCGGCTAGAAATACCGCATGGGACTTGGGTAAACAACCGAATAATTATCGAAGTAATTATCCGACCCAAGAATGGGCCCGAAGGTTCGTTCCTATAGCCTCATTCTATTCTATTCTATTCTACGTAATTTAAGAACAGAACAATAAAAATTTCCGTTATAAACATACTGATATCAGCCCACAACACTCAGCATGACACTGCTAAAAAAACGTTAACTTACAGAAAAATATTCTGCAACGCTGATCGAAAGGGAACACAAGAGGGCTGCTACGCAAGTTAAACCCAGAAACCAGAATTTGAAAGGATGGCATTCCGAGAAAATTATGTAGTACGTATTTCGTATCATTTATTTTAGATGTCCATTCCAGTTATTTTTCTTTAACTTGGTAATGGATGTCGATGAAAAGACCATGCGATAGTCATTCAGACTGAAATTCTGACCTTGTCGAGACTAACTGCGATAAATACCGTGTACTAACAGGTCATATTGACCACCCTACACAAACCAGACATCTTACGTCACAATAATTCAGATACAGTAGCACTTCATTAGATGCTGCAGGTGTGAATCATTCAGTCCCCTCAAGCAAAAAAATATTAATCAATACTCGCAAATGCTGTCGATACCTCAATTTACGATGAAAGTAAATTAAATGTTAGTTTTAATATCCGTAGACTATAAATTCAGTTTCCCGGCATGATAGAAAAGTAACTTAAATATTGGTTGTAATATCCGTAGATTTTGTACAACTTCAATGCGTCTCAGATCCTACGAGTTAAAATGACTTTTCCAATAACTTCAACATATTTTTGGTTACAAATAATGATTCAAAATTGCACTAAAAATCGTTAGACTTTGATATTTTCGACTAGTAGAAAAATCGGTATATTAACATTAGCAATTGAAGATCTCTGCATCACATTCAAACACCGGTTAGACCAAATCGCCCTGACGAGTGAAATCTGGGGTTTGAGGCTCAGCCACACCCCACACACACCGTCCGCACAGCACAAAGTGCCGCGCAATACTGAGTACTGACTAAGGCCAACACTGGCAAAATTTGATGAATATAAATCGTGATAGAAAAAGACACAGGTCAATTCAAATGTTGAAACAAATTATAGCCACATAGAAATGCTATAAATGATGGTTTTGCTTTCATCAATCACCAATAAAAGGAATAAGATGAAACTGTGTAGCATTCTCACAAACTTTTACCCTGCAATCATTTGTAAAGTAATAAAACAACTTAGAGCACAGGTATCAATTCGGTCTCAGTCTTTAAAGAGAGTCTCAAGGCAGCTTTAAAATAAAGAGAATATGATCCCAAAAGGTGATATATTATTAGACAGACGATCAATGGGTAAATGAGATGAAAATACGGGAGAAGGAAGCTAAAATTTAGTGCAGTGCTTGGCGCGCTAGGTGGCAGAGGTATGTTAATGGACACGGCATGAATGTGCATAATGAGCAGAAATAATGGAGTCTGGATGAGCAAATCTTTCACACGGCACGACTGTACCCTGATTCCTACTTGACCACTTTATATTAGATGCTGAAAATGTAACAGCCGAATCTCCATTTATTGCAACCATGGCGTATTAGTCAGAGAACTGCCTTACAATACAACTACTGGGTGCGAGACAGACAAACTGCTTTACATTGCAACTAC
>VCRD01002242.1:0-23897 GCA_006783055.1 Trinorchestia longiramus | reverse complement strand
TTGCAACTATTGGGTACGAGACAGACAAACTGCCTTACATTGCAACTACTGGGTACAAGACAGACAAACTGCCTTACATTGCAACAACTGGGTACAAGACAAACAAACTGCCTTACATTGCAATTACTGGGTGCGAGACAGACAAACCATTGTATATTGCAGGACAGGCTCGCCAGCGATGATTTCAGTTAGTTACGTTGACTGCTTCAATTTTGAAAATCAACGTACTGATGGGTGCCGAGGTACTTTGATGCATAACTTTCATGAAGTCTGATAAAAAATGAATTGTTATACAGTACAAAAAATGCTACCCCGATCTCACACTTTATAATCTCTATAATCTTGCTTGTGGTCGTTCTATGACACATGGGCAGCGTTGGATCATTTATTTTTATACCATGTATATGGATAAAAAATCTCAAAAGCAACCTAACTGTAATTATTCGAAATTTTTCTGGTTATTTTCTCTCTCAATTGAAAGTATTTTAAGCTAAAAACACTCTGTTCATTTTATATTTTTGATAACGAACGTAACTGTATACGGTGCTGGAGCATCGCCACCCAACACACACACACACAGCACCCGTAGGCCAGGATCTGCTATCAACAACTTTCTACACG
Source organism: Trinorchestia longiramus (assembly GCA_006783055.1). Taxonomy (NCBI): domain Eukaryota; kingdom Metazoa; phylum Arthropoda; class Malacostraca; order Amphipoda; family Talitridae; genus Trinorchestia; species Trinorchestia longiramus. The sequence continues at coordinate 23,276 of VCRD01002242.1, read as the reverse complement.
AACACGAGAAAAGAATCATGAACACTATCAAAAATATGCATCCAACACTCCACCTACACTTCACATAATCCATCAGGAGTCCCGGTAAACACCACAAAGAGCTTTTCAAAGCTTGAAGACAGAAGTACAGGGACCCTCTCCAATGACCAAATACACATAAAACGCATTCCTAACATTAGACACCTCTCTGAGGCACTAAGTAAACATCTACTCGCCATCGAGCCCCAACGAGCTCAAAGAATTGTTTGTACGCAGTGTTCCAGCCGACTATATGCCTCTTTATTACTAGCTCTAGACATACAAAAACAGTATAGAAATCAACTATAAGCATCTAATTTTTTAAAGACTATCCAAAGCTCTACATAGTAGGTAATGTACATCCTATGGATAAATCTTTGCCTACTAAAACATATGTGCAATGCGCATATTTTTATTCTCCTTCCACATAAATTTTTTGCTAGACTTCCTATTCTTAGACACACTCCGTGCCAAGCTTCCTCTCACATCCTTCCTACTGGTACCGACCCACCTACCTACTGTTATTCAAGTACAATTTATCGCCGGTGTGTGGATGTTTTTGCAAATATCCACAAGTCTGGGGTGAACTGCAATGTAATTTTTGACTATTCAGTGTGATTTTTCAAACGGATTTTCTTGGAGGGTCATTATTTGGTGGAGTAAGCATTTAGTTTGGGTCATCCTGTGTATAACAGATGCATTGCGTCCTCTCGAATGTATTTATAATAAATACTCGTACGTACAGAATACATAAATTTACTGAATCATTCTTCAGTTCAAGAAAATCATTTGCAAATAATGCCATATTGAATTTCATACTAAGAGCTTCCGAATTTTTTTTTTAGAATTAAGTAACTTAATCTAACGGCATCAGTGGCAAGTTCAAAATTGGTGAAATTTATAACAGACCACGACAAGATTTTCTGTTGTTTACGTGGTACCTGAAATTAAATTTTCTCTGACTGTATCGTTTTCTATGTTAACACTAAGAGGGATAGTTATGCAAAAGGACTTTGAGATCACCTCTAAATGTCAGAGAACTAATAGTTAAATATTACGACAAATGTCCGTGGAGTTCCAACACGCGCGTATGCTGCGTACACGCGAAGCTGGAACATCAAACAGGAGTTTCCTAGTTGAAAAATCACTCAAAACTACGAAACAAGACGCAAATCTATTTATAATTAGCATGAGTGTTGAATTTAGGAATCAAATACCACCTACTCTAAAGAGACTATGAGTTATTTGCGAATAATATTTCGATATATAGGTTAAAATTTAATTTATCATTACTGCAAGTTTTGAAGAGTCGCACGTACGGTAACATGATGGAGAATTCACTACCGCCATCGATTGACTTACCCATACTTAGGCTGAGCAAAAAATATCATAAATTTTACTAACAAAAATTTCGAAGGGGATTAAAAACTATACCCTGTGTCGGTAAAAAGGAAGGCATGTCACATAACTGAAGAAGTGGACTAATGTCCACAAAAATTTATACCTGCAGACACACTAAATTTTAGACAGGCGCGTTGGAGAGGGTAATGACATAATTTTTAACGATTTATATCCATAAATAATCAGCAACAGATGCTTCCAGCATGCCAGGGCACAGATTATATGATTTATGATACTAAGTTGAAAGAAACATGCGCGAACAAAGAGAAGGTAAACATTCTGTACGGAGCGCCCTCACAGCAAGCTGGTCGAGGAAGAAAGACCACCACAACACCAACCAATGCTTGCAGCTGCTTTCAGTGAAAAATATCTAACTAGTTCACTTTATTATAGAGAGATCTTTAGTCAGGTACGCTTTTATGTAGACGTATCATACAGACCAAAAAATAAATTGAACATTGATAAAAGCTATATGTAACAGGAAAAATAAATCTCCACAAGCACAAAAAAACGATGTTTCAAAGACTGCCACGTACTTATTATTTCGAAAAATTAATTTGCTAAGGCGAATAATTTTCAATTATATATTAGATTATGAAATTTAATTATTCCAAGCATAATATTCAACATAAACTAATTAAGGAAATGAAATGTACTAAGTGAACATTTAACAGTATGTAGATCAAGCCACTGCGTTTTCGATAAATTACGATACAAGCGGTCGATTTTACTACATAGCGTAAGAAAACTGAAAGTTTGTTTCATATCGCATATTATGACCAGGATATTTGACTTACCTGTTCCATGTAAAGTATCCACCAAATTTATGACCATCGCATTTAAATAAATATCGAGACAAAAGTACTCATTAAAGAGATAAAGCTCATTAAAAACGGTGTACAACGACGAAAAATCAATCTTACACCTTAACAATAAGTTGTGTTCCACATACAAAGCGTTTACTAACTGAATTGAGTCTCAGAAAGTCATATTAATAAGTTACATGGAACAAACAAATGGCACAAACAATATTAAACGAAGGTACTCACCATTGGTGATCTGCTCGGAGAGGGGAATGAGCAGCGGCATGAGCACGTTGGCTGCCATCGGACTACGGACGCTGCCTCACTGGAGGGCGGCTCACATTGGGTGAGTCTGGGTCTACCAGGGCTGTGTTGAACACTAGCGCTCTCACACCGGCGTAAACAGTCAGGTAGTCAATACCGACTACCTGTTATATGTCAGCATAGTTTTCATAACTTGCATGGTATTTTTTGAACTTTAATGATACATAGTTTCGTGCATTAAGTGGTAACTCTGAATGCAGTGCACTTGGATAATGTATTGAATATTCTTGAGTATACCACTAGGCTGCCCACGTGAATCTTCTAGCTGGTGGTCAGAAGTCCTCTGTTGAGCCAGCCAATACTAAAATCATTTTGCCGAGCAACACCGTCCTCACGAGTAGTGCCACAGCACGTATCTCTGTAGTTACGACAACTAGATGAGTGCGAACATTTTTTGTTTATAGTGCGAACATATTTTTTCACAAGTTTTGGTGCACTGGTGAGGACTCCTTTTCTCGAGCGGCAAAACTATCTTTACCAGTTATGCTTGAAAGCAGTTTTCAACAGTTAAGGAGCAACACCAATTTCAACATACAAGAAACATTTGAGATGTCATTAGTCCATAGGTAGCACCGCCTTCACCAGGTATTTCAACATTTATTTCTCGAGTTTATGGGCTACACTAACTTCGTAACAAGGTAGCAGCCCTGTCTTCAGTAGATACGCAAACAATTTTCATTGCTTTGGTTTATTACGGTCTTTGTCAGTTGAGTGATAACACATGTTTTCCGACTGTGTAATGACACAGTCTAGGTTAACACACGGCATCGTTTCTTGTATAGATGAGCTGGTGTCACTTGTGCTGTGGTAGATCTGAGACCATGAGCAGTGTGGCAGATCTAAGGTACCATATCTCATGAAATCGTCATGCCAATAATCTTACCTAGCCTCACAAATTTTGATCACATCTATTCCGCTGATTCTCCAGTCCTGCACATCCAATGACGCCACAGGGGTGAGGCAGAGGAGCAGGTCACAAAGAGTTGTGTAGAGCGCGATGTAGCCAAGATGCAAAGTTTACCCAAAACTTCTATTTTTCAATTTGGGATACACGATATTGACAAAACTAACAGTGAACACTGTTGCTTTTTAGAATAGCAGGTGTGTACAAGTCTTAAAGTATCTGTAATAAAAATAGAGGAGGGGATAAATAACAGAAAAATTAACAACCGATTGTTAATTAGTAACAATAATTCAGAGCATTTTCACACTAGATCAGGAGTTTACCTGTTTGATGCAAAACTTATATTACTACCTGAAAATTGGCTTCTTCTTTGTCTCACTACATAGTTTTGAACGTTATTAAATAGAACTGTATGACCTGATATCATAAGTAAACTCTTAAACAAACACAAGGAATGCGAATTTCACTTGATCACCAGGACGACTAATGCTGATTACTTTCTAGAAAGAGTTACAGAAATAAGTAATCATCGAGGTAATTTGTTAACTGTTTGACTTTGTAGTTCTAATTTAGCAGAGAAGACTTACAGAGTGGACATGAATGTGAAGACCGTCAGAAAACAATTATGTGTAATAAAGACGACCGTCAAAACTCGACCACACACACGAGCTGACATTTGTTGATTGCCTTGCATGAATGCAATTCAATGGAAAGGAGGAAATTCTAATTTGACGAAGAATAAACTCGAGACACTGTAAATAATATACAATATCCTTGCAGTCCATGTTTCATGAGGGATCACTAACAGCAAAAGGGTTTCTTCTTTTTCTTACTCACTCAGAAATTCAACAGCTATAAGCTGTTTAGATTTAGTTTTGAAACCCTACGTGAAAAACCTTTGATATTTTAGCAAACAACGTAATAACACTCACCTACTCATTTCTAGAACAGCCCTCATCAAAAGGATAACTTCAGTCAGAAAAATGTGTAGGCATGATGTCAGACGTCAGTATTGCATATATCTTATAATTCACTGACATACAGGGTGCCTATAAAGTTTCTATACAACGTAATCAATTTGTCAGAAAAAGCAAGTAAAAAGATACGTAAAAATTACTGCAAGGTATAAATCAGATTTTTAATATTTGGTGTATTTCATTTAATGAATCTTTTTACGGGCAACATTAGTTGCACAAATTACATCACAAAACTATTTAATTTATTGCCATGTTTACTGTAGCATAGCATTACTAATAATGATAATGGTGTCAGTAATTACTTGCTTTTCGTAAGTGATATTCCAAACCTCTGTTCGATACACAATATCTTTTACAGAACTCCATAGAAGGAAGTCCATAGGAATGCCATTTGCTGAACGAGATGGCCAAGGAATGGGATCATCCCTTACAATACACGGATCTCGAAATGTTTGAGTACGGAACTCACAAACATGCAATCCCCAAAGTGGTAGTGTACCATTTTACGTGAAAATGATAGTTGGTTAAATGTCATCTAGTTATGGTGTCACATATTTGATCAGAGAACTAGGTAACGTATTGTCCTTTTAATCAACGGTGCTGCTGTCTTTTTAATCAGCAGGATGGGTGAAACACACAAATCAAATGTGACGAAAAGCTTTGATAGCCTCTGGATACAATAGAATAAATTTGATTAAAATATCTCATCAATTACTGTTGTAATAAATTTGTTACCTTATAAATGGCTTTATGGACATCTCATACTACCAACCAGCCAAGATATTTTACGTCTAGTACAAATAGATACAAAAATAAAGGTTTAAAAGTCTCATATATGAATAATAACGAAGATCATAATCAGACTGCTATCCACTCTACTCAAATGATATTACGAGTAGTTTCCATAGAAAATACTTCACGCAAATTCAGTCTAATTTAATTTTATAGTTCACAAAGTTTAATCAGTAATGTATCAACGATGAACGAAGTTCAGATTCATATCAATTTCTTAATGTAAGTAAAATCAGTGAAATGAAAAGTAAACGTTGAGACCTAAAGAGTCGCAGCAAACATAAAACACGTCGAACGAAAACGAGCTGCAGGAAATGCGTAAGCGTCAGAAACAGATGAAATGAAAATATTAAATTTTCTGCAAATGATAGGAAAATTGTGAATCACATACATATAAAGGGATTTAATCTTAAAATGTAACTGTATTCTAAAATTGTTAAGATTTGAAAGCTCCGTCTAGTCATCAAACAACTGAGAGGATACATCTCGCTAAATACAAATGCAAGACTGAATTTTAGACAGAAATAAAAGCTGATGAGGACTGCGAAAGGACATCGAGAATAGTACGAACAGGAATTGAAAGCAACACATATAAAAGCTAAAAAATATTTCATAAAATAAAGACGTTACAACAGATAGTTCTTCCAACTGCTTTAAGTCTATTTACTATTTATGTTCTTGTAGTGTGAGGCTTCTTAAAAATAACTTTGACCATATTTCCAACCGATAGAAAAAAAATCCTTTGGGTACCAGAACAGGGTTGGTTCATTATAGAATGTTTCTTCCATTTTATAATTATTCAATCAAATGTACTGAGATGTGCTTTAAACCGTATTGAAACTTTCCTACGGCCTTTGCCATCGTAATGGATCTTAACTATTCTATCCCTATGACCAACACTCAGCTTACTTGATAACTGAAGACTCAACACTACAGTCGTGTCAAAAAGACTGTTAGATTGAAGAGTAAGTATCACAAGAATGTGAACATGCTCCTAAATAGTTGTTTTGATTTATAAAATTGAATATAGTCTCAAATTTAACAAGTATTGTAGTACAAAACCAAATAAGAATATTTATGCACGAATGTACTCATTATTTTTTACGCAAGTCTTACATTTGTTGTCAAATTTTTTGTCATTCATTTTTTTTCAGAAATTTCTATTAAATTTTTAATTTTTTGTGCCCATAATTTAGTATAATTTTCCTCATTTCAATAAGAACTTGCGTTGTTATCCTCATCATATTTCATTAAAATATAAATAAGTTATATTTAACGTGTTGAGTACTTTTTAACTTGACCGTTGATGCAGAAAGCGAGTCCTGCTCGTCTTCGCTTGAGGATTACCACCAAAGTTACCTGTGGGCTCAGTGAGCTCCAAAGTTCTCAATACGAGAAAAAAAGAAGCTATTGTTCAGACTTACGAGCCACAATGAGAGGAAGAAATTCTTTCAGAACTTTAAGGTCGCTCTCCATAAAAGTTACCAAGGAACTTCAACTTTTGTTACTGGGAACATAGGCCAAATTTAAATAGTTATTTCATCTGAAAACCGATCATGGGTACAATTTCGTAACTACTTTCTATTTGTTTTTTTGCCTCTCAGGTTGTAAACTGAAATAATTCTTGACATCTATAATAACGTTCTTCAGAATCAAGACCATTCTAAACCTCTAACATTCGAGGGGGGCTAATGCTTAATGTAAACTTCCTTTAATAGTTCTTAAATCATCTGGCTTAAGATAACATGTCTCATACCTTTTGAAATTATCACTCTTGAAACCCAGAATCTTTTATATCCAAAGTTATTTTATGTTTTTGCGCATACATGTTCACCATGACAGAAAATCCAGCTTAGGCTCAAAATATTTTTCCGGGTAAATACATAATCCGAAAAAATAGTACCACATAAATAGTATTCTGAGTAATTTTTGTGAGCGTAAGCTGTTTTCACTTATGAAGTTCGTACCTGGAATACAGTTCTGAGAGTAAAACAACCGTGCATCTGGCGACGCACAGCATCTGACGCATGAATTATGAAACACAGTCCTCTCCAATATGCTAGCTCCACACAGCCTTCATCAATATATATCATACATAGATGTGACCACGTCACACATCTGATTTTTCACACCTGAACGGATAGCCCTTCACAACATACAAACATTTGCATTCATTTCCATGCGCTTTATGGATGTTACACGTCAGTTGTTGTTCAAGCAAGGTATTGAAACACTCAACCCAACCAAGAATCAGCGACATGTACAATTTCATTTGAAACTGGCCGTGTTTACGTGCTGGACAGCTGAGGCTTTGATAGCCAGCGACAATCAATTGCTACAAGCAACATCATGATGACTTCCACTGAACCCCAATACACAACAGTTATCTATGTATGTGACTAGCCAGATGTATCGTTCAGTAACGAGGCTTTTGTTGCAGTCTTGCGTGGGACAGAAAATTAGGGAAACTGAAAACTAAAATTAGAAACATCTGCATCTACATCAGTTCAACGAGCCGCAGAAATTGATCATAACGTTATTAACGTATTTTAATCAGAAATAATTTGTTTCTCGAAAATGTTTAGGAATTTCTTTTATAACTTTGAAATGACAGCAAGACGTCTGTCATTGTCAACTATTTTTTTTTAAATAGCACCGACTTAACCTTTCCTAAGCATCTTAAGCACATCAATTCAAGCCAGTGACTGAAGAATTGTAATGACGCATCTTAACATCGGACAATCAATAAAACCGTCTTGGTATTCTCTTGAAATTTCTTAAAAACAATAATAAAAGCTCTGCAATACTTTACTCATTTATTTTAACAGTTGTGACGACTGGTTTCATTGAAGCTTCAAAAACAACCAATAAGAAAATATCTGAGCTGCTATTGGAAAGAGATTCTGAACTAGTGCATCAGAAAAAATATCAGAAATGCTGACCATGGAGCCACAATAAGGTCCTTAACAAGGACTCCAATTGAAACGCAATTGGAAAAGCCATAAAAAACCCTACATTTTATTTGTTTCATTAAACGATTGTTCAATCGACAATTTATTCAGTTGATTCAATGAGTTGCAAGCTTTTGAATCGTAAATGACGCTTTTACAATGACTGCCGACATCGACCTCACAGTCTAATGTTCCTCAGGGAATTAAGAAACTCTCTCAGTAATGACGCGTCGCCTTCGAGGCGATAAACAAAGCTGTGTTCATTGAATATTAACATTTTTTTCTTCGCCTAATTGGGTATTTACATTTCATTTTAATTTCTGGAGGCCAGCCAGCTCGTTGATAAATATATGCATATCAAGAACATAACATCTCATAAAAACTATTATATTTGCAACAAAAATGAACTCAAATCTGTGGCTAGATATTATTAAATCCCCTCTTGCTCTGAGGAATGAGATATTATTAAATCCCCTCCTGCTTTTTATTACACATGTTAGCAGTAGCCAATAACTGGAAAATTTCTCGATGTTGGCTTCCAACAAAAAAAGAAAATTATGAGTAGAATTGCGCCAGAACAATGGTTCACTCAAAATAATGTATGGACTTTCAAGTTCCAAGATCCTATGTTTGAACGTCATCTTATGCATTGAACTAGCTGACGTACGCAGGAGTAGTACCTACCTTTCTATAATCGTAATGCACTAGTAGACTAGCAGGGTAGGCTTTATTTGGGTAGTGGAATCACGTTCGTGCAAATTATTAGATAATCTTTCAACTGATTATAAAAGCTATACAATAGTCGGATAAGAACTTTCCTCCAAAAAACTCTCTAGAAAATTTGAGCCAAAAGCAATTTATTTAACTTTGAATGAAGACCTAAATTGAGGCCATTTTTTGGATTTTTCAGCTTCATTAGCTGCAAAACGGCTCATTTGATTAAATAGTTGACACTTTTAAGTGGCAATCACGATCCAAGTTTGAAGTGCTTTACAAAAAATGTTACTCGCCTCCAATAGCATGTGGAATAGCGAATGAGTAAATTAAAAATTATTCAGGAAAACCCCAATATAAATATTATTTAAATATTTTCTGGATCATAAGTTTGATCATTCATCGCTAAACTAAATTTAAGTGCAAAAAATACAAGAAGCTTCTTACTCTCATTAGTTGGCAAGCTGTTGTGAATTGTAGTTGACGGATGTTTTATAGTTATACCTTTTATTGAAAGATTCTTATTGAGTATACAATCTATAATTTCAAGGTTGCAAACTTGTAGCTGTGGTACCTACAATATCAAGTCTAAGTGAACCAAGTGGTGTTTCGTACTCAATATTAATTACTACACAGAAAAATCAACTCACACTGGCCGTTGAAAGCTAATCATGTTAATTTACCAATCCAAATTGATCGCCGGCCCAGTACGTATCAAAGGCATAAACTGGCTCGCTAAAAGGGGGTTTCCAAGATCAAAGAGCAGGAACGGCTTCCTTGCACACCAAAGTTGTGCTGGCAAAGAAGATCATGCACGACTTTTATTACAGCAGACTATGCCCAAGAGGGGACTTGCTGGGGCAGCTATGAACCCTTCATTTGCTCCCAAGCATCCCAGCGCTGTGTTTTTCCAGAACATTTTAATTGAAATGTCTTCATAAATTCCCAGTCTTTGTCTTTTGAACTGCAGCAATTCTGTGCTGTGCGTTCTCTCTACTCACGAACATTTCAATTAGAAGGTCGATAAAAAACGGGCGATCAGTCGCTGCTGATAAAGCGGTAGTCTTCGTTGCTGCATCAATTTTTTGAACGCTTTAAGATATAGAATATCATAGGTACGAAATTAAATCAGACGGTTCTCATGAACACGAGAGAGGAAATTGTCGTAAATGATTGCTCTGGGTAATGTCACGATCGAATCAAAGGTTCATCTGCTAATTTTACTCAATTGGTAAGTAAATCGAATAAACGAAATAGTGAAGTATTATGAAGAAATTTATAAACACAAACATACTGTTGCATGAGGTTAGTCTATCAGAAGCTCCAAGAATAGTGAACAATGAATAGAATTAAGGAATTAATACATTAAAGCTTATACATTGATTTAAAATTACACTCACGAGAGCGTCACGCAACACGAGTTGTTTCTTTTTCCGAGATTAGCTATGGAGGTCACTGATAATATTTATTCTGGTTGTAATGAGAGTATAAAGTTGTAAGGATACTTTAACCTCGAGATGAGTTCAGGAATTTAGTCGAGCACTAAGCAGCAGCACCTTTACGACATACTGATGAGAACAGACGCTTTACCATATGTTTAACCTTAGTTTAATCTAAATCAAAGACCAGTCGAGATTTATCAGTTCTTAGAAGTTAAAAAAAATCCGTGAATGAACTTTTACTAATTCTGAAACATCCTCTCCGCACCTAAAAGTAATGTAAACAGGTCATTAGGAAGCTATCAATTTTCGAGAAGTTTCTAGAATCGTTCGGACAATTTTGATTTGGCAGTGTTCGTATTTCCTCTTTATAGATCACAAAGAGTGAGAGGCTCGAAGAGGAAATACCACTCGCTTTGATTTCCAGAAAGTGGTTCTGAGTTCGGCAGCAGCTTGGAGGACTGCTTTAAGAAGAACAGAATCGCCTGATGTGCCATGAAGGCCTGCCGATTACGTGATTACAGCGACTTTATTCATAGAATACCGCACAAATGCACGCAAAATGCATGAAATTTAAATGAAAAATGTGTGCTTAATAACAGGTTCATCTGACAAAGATATTGTTCCCCAAGGTGATCTGCAACGGAAAAGAAACCAAAAGACTAGTAATACACAGTATCTGACAAAAAAATACCGAACGGATATCGAACAAAAGAACGCTGTCGGTCTGATCGACATTCCCATCAGTGAAAGTGCTAAGTTATTTTGCAGAAATACATGACAAAACGACACTTTTATATGAGATAAAAAATTTTTCAACCAGCAGAAAATATGCGCAAAACCTCGTGCAATCATCGCACCAGGCTCACACAAATCTTCGTCTAACTCAATCGCTTACGTTGTGTAACGGCTGTTGTACTGCGATCATGAAATGCTGGCATGAAGTAGAAACTCGTACACTAGGCCAAGATTAGTAATATCATTCTCAATTCGGGCCATCAATTTTAGCATTCACACAAACTACATACACGTATTTTAATTTTTTTTCGCACGTTTATTAACAAATGAATAATAGAGTTTGAGGACCAGTAATAAGTTCACTTTCCATCATAAGGTATTTTTTATATGAGCATTCGTACTGCACCAATGCATAGTTGGTGAACATTTATTTGTTAATATTTTAACTTGACCTTGCATATCCGTTCTAAACGTATGAAATAAACAGCTTAGAAAACCAGGAAACTTTGAATAAAACCTACAGCAATGGGTTGAGTTGAACTCTATCTCTAGTTCACAGAAATGGACAAAATGTTCGTTCTAATGAAATAGAGTTCTCCTGCACTAGTTTCTTTGCTCGTTGCTCGAAGCCTTCGAAAAGCAAACTATAAATTTTACGCTGAATAAGAACATGAACCCAATCACAAAGTGAAAAGAAAGTTTAGTCCCACGAGGTAGGCTGCTATGTTTGGAAAAACGGCTCAGTGAATTAGTTTTAAAAGGTAACTCCACAGTGTGGAATTTTAAGTCGTAAAATACTTCTAAAAACTTCACATCGCACTCGCAGCCCAGCTCTGGTATACATAGTTACGAGGTTACTCGGCCTGGCGACAGCACGGCCGGGTTTCAGAATTAAACAAAATTTACCAATGGGAACGAAGCGGAGTCGAAAGGTACATTTTTGGATTGGAACGAAATTCTCATGCTGTAAGACACCAGTGACGCACAGGCATCATTGTAAGAGTGAAGCCAGGTTGGGAAAATGTTCGTATTACTACCATGAATGTCTGCTTCCTTAATTGGTCAGTGGCGAATCCAGCAAACCCTCAATTTACTGATACTAGGCTTCGTACGATATTATTGGTTGTTTTTACCCGTTTAAAATCACCATAAAAAGGTTATAACGAGGTGGCTTTACAGTCAGATTGTTGTTAGAAAACATTCCAATTTATCAGAACATTTTCCGGCCAACGTGAACAAGAACTGCTGCTTCGTTTTTCTGTATTGTACGTTTACTTACCTGCACTGTTGTTTTACTCGCAAATTCCTGCAAAGTTTTTCAGCTGATTGTCTGTAAGTTATATTCTCAGTTCAATGAATGATGTAATAAAAGGCTCCCAAATATTAAATCCCAGTTATTATCCCAAATACGTAAAGCAATATAAATATATCAAAAATATGATTTAAAATACATGTTCAAACGTACAGTACGATAAAAATAAAGTGCTTGTAATTGACAGGCATTCAACCGCCTATGGCATCGTTAACACAACCCACCAGACCCAAAATAACATTAACTCGCCAAGTTAATGAAAAGATTACCTTCAGCTGGATCCATGTGACAAATGAACATTGAGGGCAATATCATGTCATGTAATTAGGCAATCACCTTGACAGTAATCCAGGCAAGCAATTTGCATTTGAGAAATTAGATGAAAGCGAAGACAATCAAACTGTTCCTGAGTTAACTGACGGCTGAAGCTCAGACGATGAGCTCAGACGATGAGCTCAGACGATGAGCTCAGACGATGAGCTCAGACGAGGAGCTCAGACGAGGAGCTCAGACGAGGAGCTCAGACGAGGAGCTCAGACGAGGAGCTCAGACGAGGAGCTCAGACGAGGAGCTCAGACGAGGAGCTCAGACGAGGAGCTCAGACAAAGAGCTTATATTATATGTGGGCCAGACGGCTCGTTTCAATTGCCTTATTCTATTCTATTAGGAGACTGATAAAGAAATCTCAAATAAAGCCAAGAAATGGAGTTAAAAAATGAGTGAAAAATAACGAAACAGGAACGAGCAACAAGATAGTGTTCAAGAAATAATTTTGAAATCTTCGTTCAACCCGTTGAAATTTTGCAATTAATGAATTAATTTCAATTTTCAGTTATTATAGAGCGCACTACTTCATGGAAAAACTTTTTTTTTTCAATAGGATTCATGTTTTAATTGAGAGTTGATAAAAAATAAAATTACAAATGTTCAGAGCCATCAGTTCAATTTGTCACGTGTGAAAGTAAAAGTTTAACGTTAATTTAAAGCGCCACAATTTTTCGAAATTATAAAGCTATAATCACCGTTGTAGATAACACGAAAAGAAAACAACAAAATCAAGTGGATGAGATATTAGACCAAGTGGATTGAAACAAAGTACAAAGATATAACCTTTTCCGAGGAGACCAAGCTATTCCTGCTGAAGTAAAACAAGCACAAATGTTCGTGTTGAAAGAACGAGTGATTAGAAACCAGCCCTTCACGTACTTCAGTTTTCTATTTACTGCAAAGTATGCGAAATGTACGGAGAAAAAAAGAAAAACATTGCCTCTAATATTAGCCCAAACGTTAATGAGTTTTCTCCTAAAAACTGCGCTACATGACGAAAAATTTGTGCTAAGATTTGCAACTAGAGTCTGCAGTCAAAGTTAAAGACGTAGGCAATATGAAGATACAACAAAGGAAAGTTTCTTTTGAATATTTGTTGAAGAAACTCCTTAAACTGTAATTACAGAAATTGAACTGAAACGAGCTCTGCCACAACACGACGGCTCGTACTGACGGTATGAGTGGAAGAGTTTCTCGTTTCTATGAGTCGAGTGCAGCGAGCGATGTAAAACGATCGCAATTAAAACAAGGTAGGAATGCCCCTGCGTATACGAGTGTCTTTATGAGAGCATCATGGATGGCGAGTTTGACTGCCAACAAGAGCACAATGCTACCTGAATGAAGACACGTATGCATGTAAAGGCTCGTAAGAGGGAGAGGAAAGATACGCTTGAACTTCGCTTATTTTACTTTAGGCTGCAATAAATGTACTCGACGTGCCCTCATGGAACCTGTCTGGTTATAATGACCATTCTCTTAAGGTGATCAGCTTCACATTACCTGAAAACAGCGTCACCATTGCAAAATAAGATGAAACAAACAGATCTCAACGATATCGGGCCTGAAAAATGTGTAATTTATACCCTCTTCAAACATTAATGGTAATTATTTTTCCATAAGTTCAACTGGAAACGAAGAAAGAAAACATGTCACACCATAAATCATTGTGCAATGTTATGCAACGGGTATGAAACACAGAACATGGTTTGTGCATTAAATCCAAAACAACCCGCTTAATGTCTCCTGCTATGCTATCACAGTTGTGACGTACTTCATTTCCTCTCCCATGATATACTCGTACAAGCCAAAAGAGATGATTGTGATACCTAAAATACTTTACCCCGCAAATCTATCTCAATTTCTGTAAACCTATCTGCAGTATCATTTAGTAAATGTAGCACAATTTTCGCAAAACTTCTCTCAGTTTAATCAGGCAGCGCATGAACGTTTTTTGTATACAATTTAGAGGGCACGAGTAACACTAATGGTCTAGCACTGCATAATTAATTCTGTTTTTGCATTTCTAAACAACAAGATGAAGCAAACCCCCAGCGTTCTTCATTAGATGAACCTAAACGCCAGCATGAACCCCCTTACATAAGCATGACGAGTAATAAGTTAGAAAACTTCGCTACCACAACACCTCCAGATTTGCTATGACTGTAATGAGCTCAGTAACCTGTGCTGCTGCCTCGCCTGCTGAAAATTTCGCTCAGACAGAAAGCCAGCTGGGCTTAGACAGCTATTACTCAAGAACCTACAGCTGCTGCACACATGTTCCGACAGCTTCATAATACAGAACACTTTGCAATAATGACTTTGAATTCGTTATCAACTCTAGTTTTTTATAGTTTTTTTCCTGGAACTATGACAACTATTGCAACTAATGCTAGTTTTTTCATCCCATGCAGCTTCTTCAAGGTTTTCTGTACCTTTTTTGATTCCCTTACTATGCCTATCACCAATCATATAATTTCATTCCTATACACCAGCTTGGTCGACTGGTGAGCGGACCCGCTCGTGGTGCGGAAAGACCCGGGTTCGAGGAGCGCTGCCGCCTTGGTCTGTAGTGCTTGACCATTGGTGGCTAGAGTTACGAAATGGGACTTGGGGACCAACCCAAGAATGGGCCAAAAGGCTCGTTCCTACCACCTCATTCTGTTCTATTTTATACTCCCCCGCCTCCAGCAAGTTCTTCCATGCATATCTCTTTCAAAACGGGCATGCACTTGGTTTTAAGAGAACAGTATACCTTATCACTACCTTATTGATCATTTTTCGTTCCACTAGAATAAAATAGAATGAGGCTATAGGAACTTACCCTCTGGCCCATTCTTGGGTCGGATAATCATTTCGATAATTATTCGATTACACAAGTCCCATGCCGTAATTCTAGCCGCGTCAACCATGGCGGCAGTGGGATGGCGGCATCAACCTTAACCATGCGTCAACCATGGCGGCATTAGACCTTATTTTTGCATTATATAATCCCCTACAAGTTTTCCTAAGTATTTTGTAACCACTCCGATTAATTCTATCCCAATAATGTCTATATCTCTTTTCCACGAGTTTACACCTTCACTTCATCGCTCCTACATTTCCTCACCATAGTCCCAGCAGCTCATACCAAAAGTGCTTGCAAATGTTTTGATTACAATATTGTAAATTTCTACAGGCTTACAAACGGTCGTTTGCGCGTCTGCTTTGGCTAACTTTACAGCAGAATCAGTGCAATTTCCCCCTCAATATGTGAACTTTAGAAAACTTTTTGCATGATATAGTACAAAAAAAGGTATTCATAAGTTTTATGACAAGTTAGGGAGAAGATAAGACGTCTATTTGAATAAGTTTTAGATAGAATGGATCGTTTCGAATAGTTAAGAATAATATGAAGACAACTTTTGCTCGGTAATTTACTGTGTTTCTACACCTTCTTACATTTTTAGAGTGATGAACATGTTAAATAATAATCAGCAGCTTTTTAATATTGAATTCTTCATTCATAATATCTGACTCGTACAAGATCATAATGTAAAAAACACTGAGTTTTTTATAATATGAAACACTTGCGATGTAATTTGCTTATGCTGTAAAAGCTTACGCTTTTCCCTCAAGTCGTGCTCGTCCAACATTTGCTTGTGCTGTAATAATTATGGGTTGACTACTTAATATTTCGGCGTGCAGTTTACGTAAATTATCACAGCTATTGGAACTTGGCGCTTCCTGACCGAAAACATGGTACTGAACATGGGCAAAATCCGTCAAATTTTCCCTCCAAGAAAGGTATTTATGTTATTATGCATCTATAGGTAGCTTCCAATTCTGTTACATAGTACAAAAATATGCGTACACACCAGACACCATGGGCTTGGAAGATGAGCCGACTTGAGGAAACTTCAAGTCACATCACCTCGATAGGCTATGAAATAACAGCAGTAATAACATGAAAATAGCCTTAAAATGTAATCCTAAATGAAAATTTTTTTAGCGATGTAGTCCTCGAGTCAAGTCGAGTTAATCGGGACTTGCCCAATGAAGTGACGATGCATAGAAACGAGTTGAAGGTATTTAAACGTGAAGAACAAATGCTCTCTTTACCCGATCGTCGCACAACGTATAATTGAATGAATATATCTCTTTACATGCAGGCACTTCTTTCCTATCAAGTTGATCATTTTGAACTTAATCATCTCTCAACCTGATACGATCTCATCAGAAGTAAAATAGAATTGCTATAACAACAGAGTTGTAATTAGAAATACTGTGAATATACACCCACTATCGTTTTTAATCAAATATTTTTGAGGATATAGACTCAGAAGTTGTTGAATTTTCAGAGAATTAAAAATTGTGCACTTCTTCCATCAAGGAAATTAAATAGAAAAAAGAGTTTGGCAAAAATCTTTTGACAAAATTAAGCTACATAATCCAGTTCGAAGATTCTTTGTTAAATTATTGTCCAGCAATCTAACTTGAAGCTCTTTAGTTTCGTCAAAAATCTTCAATGTGTTCAAAATAATATTAAATTGAAATGTAAAAAACCTTCTAAGGCTGTAGAAATTTTCAAATAACGTCATATTTTCTTTAGCATGCTACGTAATGAGGGTTGTCAAAAAACTATTATTTTCAGTATTTGGTCTGACTTTCCTCTTGTTATAAAATAACTGCAGTAAAAGAAATACAGTTCTAGCAAAAACCTCCTACATGTTTTTCTTTGAAACACATCGTAAATAATCCAACTAAAAAGCCACATGCTGCCCGGCAAAAGCTAGGCATCATCTCGCAAAGAGGTTGCCTGAGATCGTCGGTGTTTATCGGCCTGGGAAACGGGCAAGTGTTGCGTTACTTGCAGTTTTAAAGGACCACAACATGACGGTACTTCCAGGGAAGATCTTCAAGGATCTAACATGACTAAACTTTTAAGAAAGATCCTGTCAAACGATCCTGAAAGAAAGATCCTGTCGATATAGGACTACCGCTTTAGACCAAAACACAACGGTTTTCAGAGAACACTCAACTAATTGCAGAAAGTTTGCACGCTTGATCAGAACAGGCGGTGACAGACTTGTAGTCTGGAACGCGCAAAAAATATTAAGTAATCGACTATAATAATTAAACTTTCCATAGCGGGAAATGGTTATAGGTAGAATACAATCGTGCTTACAACATAAACTGAACTCTATTTCACTACGGAGTTCAGAGGGAGAAAACTTAAATATCAGGACGCACGAATGTGCACAGTAAATGTTTTTTTCTTGTCTACGTACAATTATTAACCTATCAGATAAGATAGATTTTCGTGACTTGGTAGATTGTACCCTTATGCATTAAAAAGTATTTAACCACCTCATTATACCATTCAATTGAAATGCACAGATCAATTAATTTATTAGAAGAAGTAGGCGAAATATTAAAATAAGACATTTATTTATTTTTAAATACAATATACATACAAATAGAATAACCTTTCACTAATAAAACTAGTGAAATGAATGCAGTTTAAACATATTTGATTTTATGTCTCTGTAAATTGCTTGCATAAGTATAATATCTATTTCAATAATAACTCTGTGTCTCCCAGAATATAAAGGAGCTATAGCAGCTTTGACGTTACACAAAACCTTTCCTTGTATTCTGGCAGATCAAACAAACAAACAAACAAACAATCTTTATTTCCAATCAAGTACACAGTACATAGACATTTAGTACATTGGTTTTTAAATTCTTAAGGTTAACATTCTTAGAGTAAGGATGATGGTGAGCTCCATGCGACGATCCTGGGATGTGTGCGATGATCCATGGGCGAGGTCTTAATTGCTGAGGTCTTACCGATAAGTGCGAGCTCACGGCGTGAAACGAGAAATAGCTCGTATTCATTGCCGGGTTTCGAACCCGCACGCAGTCTTTCTGCACAAGCAGAGACCCGATACAGAACACGGACCGCATACCACTCGACCACGGTGGCTGCTTTCAAAGGACTTTACTCTCCGTGGTGTGCAATCAAGAGTAGTGTATTTGGGAAACTGAGTTTTAATTTACATATTTAAAAAATTGAATCGATATTTCAAATTCTAAAGCACAATGAAAAACGACTTACTTTATTTATTATCCTACTTGTAAGACCGTCTGAAAAGATGAAACTGGCTACACATCCCACTTATATAATAATACACAGTTGGTTGCTTGCTCGCTTGGTTGGTTGGTCCGTCTCTGTCACGCTCTTAAGGATTTAGATAGGAGAAAATTCGTCTACTGAATAACAGGATGAGATACCATGAAATTTCATCCCTGAACCACAATGGCATCATCATATAGGTACAGGGTGTCCAAGCGTTACGGGACTCGAAACCCAACTGACGCAACTCAAAAATTGGGCTTTAAGTTTTTATTATGGTATCTACAATACAATGCACGTATTACTTGTTTTTCAAGCTTTGTATTGTGGATACCACAATCGAAACTCAAAGCCCAATTATTCAGTCGCGTCAGTTGGTTTCCGGTCTCGTAACCCTTGGACACCCTGCATAGTTTCTGGAATATATGCTCGAAAGTCGTAATACTGCATGTTGAAATAAACGGTTTATCTTATGCTTAGTACTGACTGCTCAATAGAACGGGTATACATGTATTGTAAGCATTGTATTGTGGACACTAAAGGCCCATCCTTCAATGCGGAAATTCCATAAAGTCCGCGTCCACTGACAAACCAAAGGAAAAAATTCAGTGACAAAGACGTGTATTTTTTCGCTCGATTTGCCAATGGACGCAGACTTTGCAGAGTTTTCACATTAAAGAATGTGCTCTTGGTATCCAAAATACAATGCATACAATACATGTATGTAATTTTCTCCTGTCTAAATCCTTAAGAGCGTGACAGAGACAGACCAAGCAAGTAATCAAGCAAGCAAGCAATCAAGAAACAAACCGTGTATTATTTAATGGAATTTCTAGTTTAACCACAGCAGATGGCTTGAATATCTAGACCCTTTGAATCCAGTTTATGAGACACTGACTTATCTCGAACTACATGACCTCAAACTACAAGCCACTCAAACTTAGGCCATTGAAAAACATTTTCCAGCTTGTATTCAAAGTTACCACCATCAATTTTCGAGTACACTCATTCAAAGATACTTTGTAGGTGCGTACTATTTACTTTCCATCGCTTGAGTCTTTCGCTTTGAATTATTAGTGAGGTTATAATTGGAACTTCAGAGTAGCATGCTGGTCTTGCCAGTCGTGCTCTATCTCCTGGAGGCGACCGCTACTCTTGAGGGGCCTTCAACTTAATAACATGATAGCCTCACTTCAAGCTACTGTAGAGTAGGAAAAGTGAGCGATATCTCAGAGCTAATTTGAGTTCTCTAGAACACTGTTTTGTGAAGCGTGTCTTCTCCTGCAGGGGCGATATGAAACGCGGTCCATGTTTTAAACAGCCTCTTGTGCAGACGCTGAACTCTATAGTAAAGGCTTTGATATGGTATCATGGAGATCTTGTCCAGACGATGCACTGTATAGTAAAAGTCTTTACGTATTTAGGCATCATGAGGATGAAAATATGTTGAACTGAGGCACGATATTGGACAACAACCTATAAGATTTCTTGCAACTCATTGTTTTTGCTGACATGAAAAAATAACTATTTATATACTACAGTTAGTAATAGTTGGTTGTGAAGTAAAAGTTCCTTGCCAATGTCGTTGCAGTTTCGTAATTCCTTGTATGTATCAGAAATAGGTAGATATTTTCTGCCGTAACGGCTCCGTGTTACGGGGTGAACTCGCATTGCAGACTAAAGATATTATTGAGATTTACGTGTGTTCACGAATAAAATCAAAATACTTATACTGAATTGTACCCAAGTTTTAATTTCACATCAAATTGTAAATCTTTCGAGTAAATTAATATATGAATGGAGAGTCATAAGAACTTGAGAGCTACATTCCCTTAAAGTTCGTAACTGCATTATAAAGGCACGGGACCAAATACCGTCCTTTACAAATTAAATTTCATGCGCACAAAAAAATAAACATCTGCCAGAAACTTCAACTAAAAATGAAAGTTTTACAATTGTTTTGTTTAACTTAAACCAAATTAAGTCATAAACAAACCTCAGCATCACAATTGTACGTAGGTATAAGAATATTAGCTCGTTTTGATGCAAGCAGTGAACTTGAATTCTGCTAACGTTACTTACCTTTGCACAAGTGAACAGGATAAGTTGTTCTGCTGAAACACTTCATGCGAGGTCGAGTACATTGCTGCACTATGGTGGTTGAATTTTCTATATTTTTGATGCATATGGTAATTTCTTTTTTATTAAACGTTCCCCTTTTGAGAAATACCTGTTCGATTGTGTTATTTTTAAAGCGTTTCTCCCCCCCCCAGACGCTTCATTTCTTTTGTAACATTGATCATGAACTGAAGTTGAAAATTTTAAAATTCTGTTTTCCAAGAACACTTTTTACGTGTTAGATGAAGCTCACTTTGTATGTGACAGTAATTAAAAGCAGTTCAGCATTTGCTCAAACATCATACCATTCATTCAATGCAATCATTAAATCTCATATATGTTGCTTAACTAATTTAAAAAGGGAGTTTGATGTTCAAAATTTAACAAACTTAGACTTCATAGGACGCTCGTTAAATCGAGTTCTATTCTACACCACTGGCCAAGCGGTTGAAGGAAGTCTTTCGGGACATCGTTCTGTTGAAATAATCGGACAAATAAATCTTCAGGGAGATGAAAAGTTACTGAAATTTATATCAATCTACACAGATCTGTATTCACACTTACACTGAATACAGTTGAAATCTAGCACGCTCAAGTTTTAATTCTGCCAAAAGCTTGATCATGTTGAGTAACACTTGATGAAATTTTTCAGTGCTCTAAAATCTGAGTTTCAATTATTTCAGAATAGGGAAGGTATAACTTTTTTCTGATTAGATTTGAGAGAATCGTCTAACATTTATGCACAGACAGAGCTTCTTTCCATGTTCATTTAGCATCCCTGTTTAGCGGCCGAGCTGTGAAAGTTTATGCTGCCGTATCTCCTGAAATCATTTCTAACTATAAAGCTATCACAAAATCTTTGCTGGAGGGATTCAATTGAGCTCACAAAATTTATAGAGAAGGGTTTTTCTTCACTCGACTTATTCCTAGTGAAACTTCGTAACAATTGTCCATTGAACTACGTAGTAAACTGGGTTTTTGATTCAAGTCAAGGGATGTCGAACGGTCGTATGAATCTTTAAAAGAATTTGTGATCATAACCCAGTTTATGAGGTCTGTTCCTCCTCGTTTGAGAATCTACCTCAAGGAAATGGACTCCCAAGATGTAAAAGGCTTGGTAAGACGGGCTGACAACTGGGCGGTTGCTCACAAAGCAAACCCGTACAAATCAAGAAGCAGAGGTTTAGTTTCTAAAACCTTAGAGCTAGATCTTAAGAAGGCTGATAGAAGCAATCCTATAGCTTCCATGTTTCGATACTCCTTTAGAGTGAATGGTTAATTCTGTGGAGAACTTATCAATCTTCAGAATGGATATTCTAGAAATCCTGCGTCCTTTATTCGTGATAAAGATCGATCAACCTCTGTTAATTTTGGCATTGATGATTCTTCTCCACGACCTCATCTTACTAGTGGCTCTGTAAACTGCATCTCGGTTTTCACCATATCAAGAGATTCCCGTTGTAACTGCGCACTAGTTTCAGAAGTTGTCTTTCCTCGAGCCGACGTTACAGAACGCAAAACCATCACTTTGTGTGATTATTTGGAACGGGAGAGTAAGTTTCTTTCAGTTGACTGCTTTATTTGTTGTGCTTGCTATGATATGGTAGGGCAACTGCCGGGCGTGCGATCATAGTTTTTAGTGTCCTTATATGATATTTCCCAGGCATAAACTTTTCTCAGTCCGCTCCTACACTCGACTCTTAAGTAGTGGCTGTAGTGAATGCTTTCTGCTAAAAGGGGAAATCTGTTCATTATTTTGTAGTTCCTGATGTTGATCCTTGAAATGTTGAGCATAAAGAATTTATTTCCGCACAGAGGTATCGTCCTACTATGTTGAAAGTTAAATACTTAGCTTAGGATGGTTCTGATACCAGCATGCTTAAAAACTATTTGTAAATTTGTTTTCGAAAATAGCTTATTGTACCGGAAATGTGTGAAATCCGAAATAACTCGTAACGTAGTACAATAATTACCTAAAAATCAATAGCTCATGTATGTCTCTGGGAATTTCGCTAATATATGCATTCCAGATTATTCTTTTACAAAACAGAGTCTCAGTAAACTAGATATAAAGTGAAGGTGAAACTTTCTTACTTAAATAAAACAAAATTTATAAACGTCCTTACGGTCAAAAATTTCTACGCCAGCTATCAACGATATTTCCTTTCCATTTTGATGAATATTTTCAACTGGAAGCGAAGTAGATCAGACTGATTAAATTACACAGAGCTGCTTTTAGCTACGAGTAGTGTTCTTATCGATGATGATTTAGTCCCAAGGATAACGGAATATTCGTTAAACTGAACAAAACAAGTTGTATGCTAGACACTCATGAGTCTACAC
>VCRD01002241.1:28685-81293 GCA_006783055.1 Trinorchestia longiramus | reverse complement strand
AGATAGATAGATAGATAGATAGATAGATAGATAGATAGATAGATAGATAGATAGATGTATAGATGGATAGATGGATAGATGGATAGATGTATAGATGTATAGATGTATAGATGTATAGATAGATAGATAGATGTGTAGATAGATACATAAAAAGATGTGTAGATACATAGATAGGTGTGTAGATAGGTGTGTAGATCGGTAGATGGGTAGATGGGTAGATGGGTAGATCGGCTGATCGGCTGATCGGCAGATCGGCAGATTGGCAGATTGGCAGATTGGCAGATTGGCAGATATGAAGCTTTTCAATCCGTCTAAAATTACAAATAGTTTTTGGGTCTAAAACTTCAAAGATATTAGCAATAGTCAAATCCAAAAAGGGATTTTGCGACGCGTTTCGGTGATCATTCGCCATCTTCAGGCTATGGAGAACGCAGCAGACTATCCATCTTCTTCATGCTGTTGCTGGCTGCGATGTGAGCTGTGGAATTCTGAAGTTGGCTGGTAGACTTCGAAGGCTGTTGCCTTCGAAAATACAGTCGGCTAAAACAATTTAAGGATGCAATGTTTTCCAGTGCACTGATTGTTGATTGACGGCTTCTTTTGGTGAATTAATAATGCTTTCAGAATTTGCAGACGGTTGTATTCGGGTTCATGTCGCAGTATCTTTGTGTTTATTACTAGTTTTTCCCGGGTAAGAGTTTCGTTGTGTTCTTCCATTTCGTGATTTTTTTGGACCACCAGAACCTAAGTGCATAGTCAAGCGTCGGGAAAGGGTGGTTGTAGTTACGCCAATGTACGAGCGGTTATGAGGCTCACAGTCCTCATGGCTGCATTTGTACTCGTACACGACGTTAGTCTGCTTTAGCTCTGATAATTTGGCACTAATATAGATATATATAGATATATATAGTTTTCTTAGTTTCTGCTAGTATCGTTATAAATTGAATAGTATTAGAACCATGCTGTACAGAGCTAATAGGGTTTGTCCCAATTTTTTTAAATTGCATGATGAATTGGAATTTTTAAAAACGTATTTGTGTGCAAATGGTTATCCATTAGGACTCGCTAAATCTTTTATTAAGCATTTTCTTAATCAACCATCTTTTACCTCTCCTTTAATTACTGTTCCTAAAAAGATCTATGTTGCATTGCCTTTTTTTGGACCCCAATCGGAAAAAGTTGAAAAAGAATTACTGTCTCTCTTAACTAAATACTTCCCTTGTGTATCTTTCAAATTTTTCCTTGTGAATCAATCTTCGGTTACAAAGATAAGCTTCCTAAAAATATGCTCTCCTCTGTCATTTATAAACATAGTTGCGCACACTGTGCGTCTGAATATGTGGGCTCAACATTTAGGTAGAGTACTCTCTGTTCGTGTGGCAGAGCTGGAAGAAGTTTTCCTACTAACCACCCTCTTGTTAACTCTTCTCTCTCTGCTGTACGCACTCATGCGGAAAAGTAGAATAGAATAAGAATAGAATAAGGCTATAAGAACGAACCTTCGGGCCCATTCTTGGGTCGGATAATTACTTCGATAATTATCCGACCCAACGCCAAAAATCAACGCCAAAAACAACGGCAAACTCAACACATATACAGAAATTGTAAAACACTCAAGACAGCTGACAAACCCAGCACAGCATACATCCACACTGTCTAACCAGAATCACATTAAACTCACAACCCTCAACCTGAAATCCCACATTGTAGTACTAGACAAAACGCAAAAATACGGCGACATACTCTCACAAGCACTCAAAATTTATTTCGACTCTGATACCACATTTCCAGATACAGATTCGGCAACCATTTTCAATTTTTTCTATGACAAAATAGACACTCAACAGCTTCACACTACACGTAAGCTCCTACAAGAACAACATTCACTGAACCCAACGACTGACGTCCAAATGGAGGAGACTGACATGGCTATGGATACTGAAGCTCGACCGGAAAGACCAATAAGTGACGAAATGAATACTTAACTTTACTCATTGACAATAACCACACCATACTGTCGAAACTTTTTAGGAACCTTATGGGCAACACCGCAGCACCGAAAAACCCTTCGACTGACTGGTAGACCGACGAATTTGTATGACAAAGACAGGACTGAAAATTTATATACAGGCTTTATAATCCCAGACGGTGATGGTCTATATTGCAAGTAAGAGGGCTTTGTTTACACGAAAGAAACATATCTCACGAACAATTCACAACATTCACAAGACACCCCTATTTTAACAACATCCAAGAAAACCTAACATAACAATACAGAAATGATCCCACACGAACTAAATATTTTCTAACACAACACAGTCTTGCAACAACCAAAAATGGTTGTTTCTAACAAACATTCTCATTAACGACCATTTCCCTACAAACAATTAAACCCTCAAAATTTTCAATTGCAACGTTTTCTAGACAATCAAACGCGACGCACAATACGCAGTAGTAGCCATAGCCATAAAAAGACATCCCTTTCAAACTAAACGATTTATTTCACTTGGACATGTTAGCGATCACAGTTCTTACCACTCTGATCCCCTTCGTCTTACCTTCCACCAAGCGTGATATCATAACTCTCAATTCTAACCTAACCTTATCTTCCTTTAAATGTGTTCATCCACTTTTGTTCTTGACCCAGTCCCCTACCTTATATACACAACCACCCCTGGTCAAACCTGTATAAATGTAGTATCAATGTACATTTATAAGCAGCAGCGTATCTAGTACAGGAAATAAATATGCATACATACAGTATATGTATATCATATATAATGAGAAAATTTAAACTTTTTCTGATATACACACACCAGAAATTGGTGACGATGTTTTTAGAGTTTATTTGTTGCTGTGATAAACTTTCCGAACTCTCACTTTTCAAGAATATTTTATAGCACAAAGTGTTCAAAGTAAACGATAATCTGTGGAAAGGGTACTAGGAAAATAGGGAGAATGTTGCAAAATCTCATTACTCAAGTCTTGCACCTTTTGAACTCTATCTTCGGAAATGCGAGGACATGAATTGTTGTGGAACAAAAGAGCGTCATATTTGTTCACTGGTCTGGGTGGTTACTTTCCAAATTTTTCATGCAAAAAATCAATTCCCTGATAAGGCACTGTTACTCTTACTATTTTGCCTCTATGCAAGTAAAAACGAAGCCACTGAAACACTAACACATGGCAATCAAGAATGCGAGATTTCATGCTTGACATCCTAATAATTATAATTTATCCTATTTCCTGACGTGTTAGAGCTATTTCGAAGAATGAAATTAATTTTTAACGACGCAATGCACATACATAGAAGGTATGTTTTTTATGCTCGCTGTGGTAGGAAGGTAACAAGTACAATAACTCGAAAATACTTAGGACTTATTAGGTTGTTCGAAAAATAATGGTAGCTCGAAGGCCAACGCATGCTTCTGAAATCAGCCATTATTTTTGTAACAACCAAATATTTACTGATACTAAACAAAGCGCACTAGACTTTGAAGCAAAATTTTCAAGAACAGAACTAGTTCAAGAAAGAACTAGAAAAACATGTGTTGGCATTTAAAATCATTTATGACATTACATAATGAAAATGAAATATAATTCAAGAAACTAAATTAATACATCATTACACTTTTGAAATGAATATAAAATCAAAATATTTAATAACTTAACAAAGAACATTTAGGTAAAACTTTAAATTTACGTATAGAAGCTTTATTTTTGAGCTAAAAATACTTTCACTTACCCGTTCATGACAGGTTTCACAGGCGAAGTGTACGGTCATGGCCTCCAGCTGATATGGTGCAATCTTGGCGTCGTCTTCGGGACCATAATCGCAGTAAATGTGTTCACCCCCGTCATCTATCCGCTGAAGCTCGACAGCATAAACGAGGTGAAGTCCTGGGACGAAAATTTTTAACTTGGCGACCGTTTCTTTTACAATTCTTCAGTAGCTTGAATTGTCTTATTTGCGTGCCATAAGACTGGGCACCGGGATAGTTTAAGGCTTCTTTTCTAAGGAGTTTCACATTTGATTGAACGTTAGCCTCATCCGCTCCTTGTATTATCTTGGTCTTCAACTTCGAGCACTGAAAAAAAGTTGATTTACACCGGCGGTAATTCTACAGGTACACAAACTTGGCCGTGTACTACCAAGCATGCTAGTGAACCCGTCTTATTCTCAATATAATACGGTGACCACCAATCTCTTTCAGAGTGTCTCTCCCTCTCCGCAAAAAATGACAAGCGACAATGAAATGTCGTCAATGCATGTCGTCTTTGATGCTCTGAAATCAAGTAGTCGCAAATTCTGCTATATAATGATACAGTTCGTTACTTGCTCGGTCTGTCTCTCTGTCGCGCTTGTAAAGACTCAGATAGAAGGAAATTCGGTAGGGTATGTATGTATTGTAAACATTGTATTGGGGATACCAAAGGCACATCCTTCAAAGTGGAAACTCCTTCGCAAAGCTTGCGTTCACGGGCAAATCAAACGAAAAATTTCTGTAAAAATGACGTAAATTTTTTACGTGTGGGTTTACTAGTTATGTATTGTGATACGAACTAGAAGACACACTCGTGAAAACTCATGGTATCTCATCTTCTTATTGGGTCGACGAATTTTCTCCTATCTAAATACTTAAGAGCGTGACAGAGAGACGGACGAACCAAGCAATCAACCGAACAAGCAACAACTGTGTATTATCATATGTATAGTGGGATTTAGTACTTAATAAATTTCCATTATGTGCGAGTATTTAGTCCTTTATATCATCTTACCCACGATTTAGTAGCATATTTAAGCGATAATTACGTGCATCGCCGCTGATATCGCTAACTGGTACACGATAACATTTTTGAGACTAAAGTACAAGGATTTGTTTACCAGTACCTGGAGCGGCGGTTCAGGTCGACGGCTGTCAAGAGGCTGGTGATGTTCACAACGTCAGTGAGCAGCCTCCTGTACCTCGGAGTTTGCCTCTACGCTCCAACGCTCGCTCTCGAGTCCGTCACTCCCATCAAATCGGAGGTCTACATTGTTCTGCTTGGCTCGATAGTGACAGCTTACTCTTCATTTGTGAGTACCAAACTCTTTGCAAGGTAGTTCTGTTGAAAAAATTTTGAAAACATCGGTGAATATTCCGTCAATTTACAGGAAGTGCAAATCGTAGGGTAAAGTGTTAATAATTTTTATAAAATTACTAATTTAATAGGCTGGACCACTAGTTTTTTCGGTGACAAAAGTTAATTAATTTGTTTGAATAAAGAGAAAGGTCCACGTGTACTGTGGGTATGTAGGATTAAAACAAAATAATTTTTTCCTATTTAGTACACAAGTAGGATGAATTCTCGCAGTTGAATTTTAACGAAATACGCTCCGGGTTCTTGGTATAACGCTGAAGTAAGAAATCTAAGCAACAGCAACTTGCGGACTCTTGAGTCCCGTAAAACCAACAGGACAACATAGTGTACTTTTATTTGTAATTTTCCGAAATATTGCCTTAATCTTATTGCCTTAATCTATTGCCAGTAAGCACTCGAACATCAACACCCCACAATTAACACGAATGACATCAAGAATGGTTTAAAATAGGCACACACGTCACGGACAATCTGCAACAATTTCTGTTCTGCAGAAAACATTCAATAAGTTAATTGCATGGTCCTCACCCATGTGGTATTACCTCTTCCACAATTATGAATCACAGATCTTCTTCTGCCAATCCATCAGGCATTTGTTACACTGGACTTCATTTCCTGATCTCAATTTAGACGCATGATCCTCCCGTACGTATTTTACTTTTATTTTCACATAACAATAAGTGAACGAAAAACACAATCGTTCACTTCCAGTTTACGATCTGCCAGTCATTCAAGAACTCCTGCTTTAATGGTTTGTGCAACACAATTACCATCACCATATTAACTCATTACACAATTATTGTAACACACTGCACTGCATCTTCCTACTGACCCTCAATCAATCGATGTCGGACACATGGACTCAAATAAGCTAACCACTGATGCCATGGGATCGCAAATATTCGAGTTCATTTAATTAGTTGTTAATTAACCTTTAGTGACAGAATTTAATGGCTTGCGAACACCTTTGGGTATCTTTCGTAAACAAACATTTTTGCCACAATTGAGATTTTTAGGCCTCTTACAGCCGGTAATACATTTTTCCTTTTTATACACATATCTCCTTTGGTCTTGTAGCTCTTGTACTCATCAACAACCCATTTATGAATGTTGATTTCTTAATTACGCATTTTGGGTGAAAAAGAACACTAACGTAAGATCTAATTCATTAACTTTACCTAATTTTACTATTGCCAATAGCTACAAGTTAAAAAACTCAACTCAATCCTTATTTCACTAGCCTTACACTCCTCTTTTTCGAATTGGAACACACGATTTGATGTTTTTATTTTCAATTTCCACGGTTTTTAGGGCGGCATGAAAGCGGTGGTGTGGACGGACGCTTTTCAGGCAATACTCCTGACTCTGGGCGTGATAGTGGCGCTCATTTCAGCCACGGTGGTGGCCGGTGGACCTGCGCAGGTCTGGAAAACTGCGTCCGAGCACGGCAGGACGGAGCTTTTCGAGTAAGATTTATTACTGTACACCAAACTCACGAGTTTTTTTCAGATGAGTAATGTACTTTACACAATGAAGTTCAAACTATACTTAAATTTTTACACACTTAGAACACTATGATTACAATTAATTTATTCCCATTACCATATAACAGGATGTCAACAAAACGTCAATGTGGGAAGTTATCTTGAATCACAAAAGGTGATGCTCCATTTCAATTACACGAAAACAACAAATGTTACCTACTGTTTTTTTTTTACTAAGAATAGATGAAAACGTCTTACAATTGTGAATGCCTTTAGCAGCCACAGACATTCTTTGGTCGGCTTCTGAATTACGCAGTTATTTTCTAAGCCGTCTTAGATCGCATTTTCCGGGAATTTTTAACGCTGAAGCCTAATACTAATATTTTTAATGCTAATCCGCTTTCGGATACTAGTTATATGAATAATTTTTATAAGAAGTTTATTCAAATTTATTACATTTAGAATTAGACAATAGTTTCTGTTTAATCTAGGGTGCCTTCGTAAATTACCGTTGCCAATAGTTTCTTCCTTTAGGATCCCACTGAAGATTATTTTCAATATTTAGTTTATTGCAGCCCATTACAGTCGATGGAAACGTGGCTGAAGTTTTTTTGATGGCTTTAAAAGCGAGGTGAGAAAAGGAAAGATAACAAATCATACAAGGTGCGGAAATTAGGGTAATTAGGTACCTAAAATACAGGGTACATTAGGTGTTTTTCGCTCAATATTAGTTTTTCTACGAAAGAAACAAAAAAAGGAAAGTGAAAATATGAGGAGTGACAACGATTCTCATTGCTGGACTCCTGCAAAAAGTACTTCTGATTCCGATTTGATTAGCAAGAGATACAACTGAGAACACAATCTTTCAAGGTGTATTGACGAAGATAGATGCGAGGATATAAGAATGCTTCCATCTCCTTCTTAATTGTTTGCTATTGAAATCAAAAAAGTGAACAAACAGTTTTTTAAAATTATTAGAAAGTAACTATAATATTTTTTGTAAAACATAATTACAAAAACCGTGTGAATGCACATTTGACTTTTCGGTCATTTTAATTTGCCATGATTGTTTGATAATAAATTAATCTGGAGACAAAGATTTTTATCTAGCAACACAGACACTATCAGCTCACTCCCTCGGATATAACACAGAATTTTTAAATTTCTCATAAAAGTTCCTAGTCCCGAAAATAAAGCGTACGACAATCCTCTACACAAGGAGTCCAACCGTTCTTTGACCCTTTCGGTATTCGATAGATGAGCATGTAGCCCTGAACTTTAAGATATTTGAAAAAATATGTTCACTGATGTATATGATAAATACTCGAAGATAAATAACATGTGAACGTATTTTTCCTTTCTATTGCTAACATAAAATGTACCCTAATTGATAAGCAAATGTACCCCTAGAGGTACTTGTACCTCAGGTTGGGAACTCCTGTTCTAGACGGCATCCTCTAGGTCAGCATAAATCATAATTACAACAGTTTACAAGAGCTGCAACAAGGTCATATATATTGCGGAATTGTTAGTTAATTATTTATCCCTTATGTTAATTATTCATCCCCAGATTGCATTTGCCATCTTAGTGCGTCTTTCCGGTGATTGAGTGAATGAAGACGCCAGTTCGATAATTTCGAGATCCACTTGCTTGAGTCCAAGTTTAAATTCTATAGCGTCGGTTTATCCTTTAGAGTCACGTAGAAAAAGCCAACAGGTGTTTTGCTCATACCCTATATCACCTCGCTAACTAAAGTGCTACGCAGACTGTGGTTTATCAAAATATATAACTTTTTGAATAATGTAACGGGAGGGCCGAAAAAAACTGAACACACCTTTGATTAAAAATCTTTATTGTTTGGCAACTCTTATCCTGAATTTCCTCATATCATCCGAAAGCCTGTTCATTTGACCTTGAGGATAAAGTTTTGTTATTGTTGTGTACTATAAAATCGTTTCCGAGCGAGAAAAACAAGTGGAGGTGTTTGCACTTCTTCGTGCGGGAATCAAAGTGGGTGATGCCACAAATCTGCTCGGGGTGTCCTGTAGAATCGTCTACGTGATCAGACGAGCTGGCAGTGGTCGAGTGTTGTAGATCGAGACAGCTTGCAAGATGCCATTCAAAGCAGTCCCTTGACATCTATGTATACGCTAACACGCCAGGCGGTTCAAGGTTAGAGCGGTCACATTTGGACGAGCAGTCGCAGAGCTGGGAGGCAAGTCCCTTGTCATTGTTGGGAAACCGCTGCTCACGCCAAGCCTCTTGATCGTTGCCAGAGGATCACAAATGATTTAAAATCTGCTCCACCTTGTCGGTGATCATCTTCCCTGATGAGAAGACTTGGACAGTCAACCCGGTGAGAAACACAGAGTCCCGCACTTTGAAGCCAAGGTCTGCTGCGTTCACCACCGAAACATTATCCCCCTTAAAACGTTGACTCCGAAGTGGTACGTATGTGGACCACTTAGGTTAGGTTCTGTAATTTTTTCAGATCCATCTAGTGACTATGCGTACAAAGTGAAGATTTACACCGGCCAGGCGATCGGAGGCAACGTGTTAACACATTCATTGCGGTTGCCTAGCCGGTGCAAATCTTTACTTTTTACATACAGTCGCTAGAAAGCTTTGAAAAAATTACAGAACCTAACCTGAGTGACCCACCGGTGGGTCATACCGCAATGAATGTGTTAAGCATCCGTTGACTGTGGGTGGATTACCATGAACACGGACTACGCTGTCAAGACCTGTAAAACCTTCAGCCGCTGTCTCGACGCCATCATTACTGCGGTGGGTTATATTGAATATTGAACCACAGGTCTAGGTAAAACGGGATACCCTGAACTGATTTGTGACCTCACTCACATTGATTCCCGCACGAAGACGAGCAGATACCTTCATTCGTTTATCTCGCTGGGAAGCCAGTTTACAGTACACAACAATAACAAAACGTTAACTTCAAGGTAAAATTAACGGGTCTCCAGATGATATGCAGGAAGGCAGGACAAGAGTTGCCAAACAGTCAAGATTTGTCATTAAATGTGTTCAGTTTTTTTTGGTCTCACCCGGTACTGACTTTCTCATCATTTTTTTCCAGTTTTCGAGTCGGTCTGTTCGTCCGGCATACTGCCCTCAACACAATGATGAAGAACACCGTCACCTTCACATCCATGTACTCCTTCCACCAGACCACGGTGCAGAGGCTGGCTACGCTGAAGAGCTTACAGCAAGCAAGGACGTGAGTAGTTTCAAGTTGCGATTGAAAAAAGGAATTTCAAAACTTCGTAGCTTAAAATCATTTCAAATTGCGGGACAACTTTTCCATAAACTAAGGAGCTTTTTTTTAGCAATAATCTTTCCAGAAAATACAAATTTTTATTGAGTAAGAAACTTTTTAGAGGAAATAAATTTTCTAGAAAATGACACTGACACTTTTGGCAAACACTACTAATATTTTACATCACTAAAAACATTTTTTTGAAGTTATGAAAGTTTATGGAAAAGAATAACATTAATGGAAGTCTCAAAAAGTTATTTGAACACGCGAAACGTTGAATCAAAATTTAA
The DNA here is from genome assembly GCA_006783055.1 of Trinorchestia longiramus. Taxonomy (NCBI): domain Eukaryota; kingdom Metazoa; phylum Arthropoda; class Malacostraca; order Amphipoda; family Talitridae; genus Trinorchestia; species Trinorchestia longiramus. The sequence goes on along the minus strand of VCRD01002241.1, from coordinate 71,102 downwards.
ACAACGTTTTATTAAGAAAATTTTATGTGTCGAAATTTATTTTAAAAAGCCAAACAAGAAGAGATAAGGGAAAAGGGATAAACTTCTTTAGCGTAAGAATGAAAAGGAAGGATACGACGCTTAATTAACCAGATTGATATAGAAACACAGAAGTCAAAATGAGAGGAAAAAAGAAATAAAACATGCAACTTTGTGTAGCGTTTTGATTTTTCGGCGACTGTTTAATGCTGAATGAACATGTATTTAAGGTTTTGTGTATTCATAGACTATGTTATTTACACTGGCTTAATGAGATTTGAAACGAATTTTCCCATGCAACCCTCAAATTTATAACATACGTTTAAATTCTTCCATAGCCAACCTTAAAATGCATCTTAACCCCAAAAAATTTGCAAGACCTACCGTTTGCCTTGTGTTCAAATGGCGGATAGACAATAGCGTCAAAAATGATCTTGTATGGTGAAGGACAGTCAATTATTGTTTATAATTACTTTCCACTAGGGGAGAAGATCAATTTTAGCTTTTAATTAGCGTAAAATGAGTTCTGCGTCAGTGAAAACTTGTATTCTGAAGTAGCTCTTTGCTTATTTTAGTGATCGACTAATATATGTATAACAAGTATTGTTACTTAGCAATTGTGAAGCTGTTGACTTTACTCGGTGCAGAAGTAGTAATCAAAAAATATACTACAGAGTTCTTTACCTGAACATGGTGGGTGTGGTTGCGATCACCTTGCTGTTGTTCATGAGTGGTCTGTCCGTCTTCGCTGCCTACGCGGGCTGTGACCCCATCACTCTGGGCTTCATCTCCAAGAAAGATCAGATTCTGCCTTATTTCATCATGGATCGCATGGGTTTTCTGAAAGGGGTTCCAGGACTCTTCGTGGCATGCCTCCTCTGTGGGACGATGAGGTGAGTGAAACTTGTGATATAGAATATTCCATTAGTACAATGCATTAATTCATTTTTGGTTTACAACTTTATAATGCTATGAGTCACATGGCTTCATTTTTGGTTTATTAATTTGTAAAGCTATTAAGCATATGGTAAATACATGATAATTACTCTCAAATTAAAAAAATACAAGATTGCAGCACTTACTGAACTATTACTAGCACGATAAAAAAAAGTAAGCGGCTTAAACTATGACTTTGATAGAGGGAAGAATAAGAATTCAGGACAAGCGTTAGGATCGGAGAAATCTAAACTGTATGGAATAGAAAACCGTAGTAGGAACGCGTCGAGTGATAGAAGTTAACTCCTAAAACTTACAGGACTAATATTTTCATGTTCCACTGGTGAGCAATCAACCAGATTACCTAAGTACTTTAGGCATTGGGGCAATGTCTCTTTCTTGGTATTCTGCATCAGTGAAAGTCTTATCTAAGCATAATCATGTAAGCTGAACAAAGCTAACAAACGGAGAATCACGTCCTGAGCAACGCTTGTCTATTTTGAAAATAAAACGATTTATCAGGCCCAATAATCCATCAGCTGAACTTCACACCGAGAATTAAATTACTTCAGTAAATAAACAAAAACTAAAAACATCTAGAAAAGGATAAGCGAAAACTTGAAACATCTACAAAATCGATAGCAAAATGCTCACCAGAGAAGCTGTACGAGATAAATTTCTTTCTTCAGGACCACCTAAGGCCATTTTTACATCATAGTACATGCTGCAAATTAATCGTGCCAATGCTATTAATTATTTTCGTTTTTTTCAGTTCTGTTTCGTCCCATTTAAATTCTCTACCAACAATGTTATGGAAGGATTTCATTTCTGAACTTTCCTACTTCAAACGGGCCACAGAACGAGTTCGAACTCTAACAACAAAATTAATAAGTAAGTAAAAATACATTCGAGACATTTTTACTCATGGTTTGAGTTTATGCAGCAGTAAAGAGTATTTTTCCATGCAGAATGTCGTACTATATAGCAAAATGGATACCACAACCCACCAAACTAGTGTGGTAAGAAGGTGGATTTGCACTGGGGCTGCTGTCGAGCTAAACCGTACGTGTTGGGGATTTTATGCTTAAATATTTTTCATATTTATTAAGATAGAGACCGAATTGATTGATATGAAAATAGGGAATGATCATGTCATCAAACTGGGAAACATTTCTCAGAGCTGCAAAATTAAACCGCTGCAAAATTATTGTTTAATGAGGGAACGTGTACATCATACAAATAGTGCTGGCAGGTTTGATAGAACTTGCATCCTGAGTTTATGTACTCGTAATTTTTTGCGAGGTGAACACAAAATGACCGAGGTGAAATAAGATAAACCTTCTCGAAGAACTGTTTCCTAGCTGCAGATTGGGCGTACCTGCTTGACCTTATTGGTTAAACCTAACCGGACAAATATTGAGGTATCCCAGTAAGTTATTAAATTGCATTTGTCCACATAATTGAGGCATATTTCCCAACACAGTAATCTGCTTGTAGATAAGCCTCAAGAGAATAGCGTGATAACAGCGTCAACACGTCCGCATTTTTCAGCTGTTGCGTTCGGACTGACAATGATTGGCCTTGCATTTTCGGCCTCGACAATGGGCGGTTTAATCCAAGTAAACAACACGCTGTTGGGCATCCTTGCTGGACCGAATTTCGGCATTTTTTTCCTGGGCATCTGCGTGCCCTTCTGCAATAAGAAGGGGGCCGTCGCCGGCATGCTGTCCGCTATGGTGAGACCTCTTATAACAAATATTTTAGGATGATACATTTTAGGTTAACTTGAGGAAAGCAAAAACTAGACTAAGCGTATCAGCTTATGAAATCAGTGATTTATTGGTCCATTCGCGAGCAAAAACTAATTTCAGTCTTCGGTATACCCAGAGAGTGTAGCCATGAATAAAGCGTTTCATGTCATGGTCAAAACGACTCGTACAATGAATAATGTGATCACACAATGAATAAAGCGATTCATCAATAAATGAGCTGAATAATCGAAGCGGCTGATGAGCTTTTCTTCCTTAGTAACTGAATTGATATTAGTATATAATCCAAGAAGTTGAGATATTCTAGTGAATGTGACCGTTACCTCAGCTCATGGTCAAGTGATGTGCAGTTCGAGTTTGAGATGCGCTACAGAGTGGGGCATAATTCCTATGACATGTCTTTAAACAAATGTTAATAATTGCCTAAAATTGAATGAATGCCGGGAAAAATACCCTTAGAAGTAGTTCGTGCGGCAATTAAAGACTTTCGTGAAAGACGTTGCAGAGTAATGAAGGCTAAAAGGAAGCATTTTGAAAAATTTTATTTTGTGGTCGTAGATTAGAATATTACTCCTTATTCGTTAAAGTCAGACCTTGAAATCAAGTGGTACCTAGAGATACGAATGTCCTAACTTATGAACTATTTAACATACGAATGGTTATTCGGCTCAGATTTCCGCTTAACATACGAATATATTTTTGAGATACAAATGGCGAAATGGTTGTGAGCGCTAAGAGAAAAATTTAAAACATGTTGGGGAAGTGTCAAGAACTTCCCAATTTCACTGAGGAGAGACACCCAGAAAAATTTTCTACTGGTCGTGCTGCTCATTAAAATAAATGCTGCGTTCATTATTAAATAAAAATTATTTTACAGTGGTTTTGGGGTGGATTTTGGGAGGGCTGGAACGGATTTTCATTAATAATGAACGTATTAGAATGGACTAACTTGAAAAAGAACACTTACCTTAAATAATTGCTCGAATTCTTCACTTGGTGTACGTTGTTTGGCTGCATTACCATCCTCTTCGTCATCACTTTTCGTTGGCCTTTTTTGCAAGAAACGATCTAGCAAAATTTACCTCCGCCTTGTTTTCAAAATGGCAGCAGCACGACCAGTAGAAACTTTTTCTGGGTGTCTCTTCAATAAAATTGGAAAGTTCTTGCCACTTCGCTCATGTTTTTAAGTTCTCTCGTAATGTTCACAACCATTTCGCCATTCGTACCGCAAAAAAAGCATTCGTATGTTAGGCGGAATAATGAATCGAATGACCATTCGTATGTTAAACAATTCCTAAGTTAGGACATTCGTATGTCGAGGTATCACTATTACTCGTCAAAAAGCTCGTTCAGTTCACTCTCATGAGCTTCTACTTCAAGTCGCACCACAGACCGACGGGAACAGTCGCTGAAAACTACAAATACATTAGTTTAACGAGCATTAAGGTTTGAAAAACCAATGACAATACATATTCTATGTACTCTCACTGGTATAATTAGTTCCATTTGTAGGATTTTATTTGAACGCGAGGTTGTAGGAAATTGGGTGTATGGAATTTTCATACACGTAATCACTGGAGCACAACCTGGCACACTGTATAAATGGGTAACAACTTTTCCAGACAAACTTCTATTTAACGTCGACCGTCATAAGTACAGAATTAAATTGCACACACTTAACGTGTACAGTATTTATCGGTGCTCAAATATGCCTTAAATTCCTAAGCTGAAAGTTAACGTACAGATAACAGAATATACTATCAAAAATTAACCCATAGATCACAAATTGACAAAAAATATTTCATAAATCCTGATGTTTAACCATTATGTTGTGCATAGATTTTCATGGCATGGTTGGGCATCGGTATGCAGTTGCACGCTCCCAAGCCGACGCTGCTCCCACTGCATGCATCCCAATGCCTAGTGGAAGACACCGTCTTCAATGCCACATTCCTCACTGAGGCCCACTTTGAATCTACACCTTCCACTCCTAGCCTTGAGCTTCTTACACCTGTCATTGATACAACCGAAGATACCTCGTAAGTATTACATCTTGAGTTGATATTCTGTGTCCAATGTCACAAAAATTAAAAGGTAGAAAAAAGATTTGCAAGTAAGGGAAAGGCTTCCACTGAACTTAGTTCTGATTCAACAACACTGAAATATCGCCTGTTACACTGACATAAGCATAATACCCCAAGTAAGAATTTTCTCACGAGTGCTGAAGAAAGTGTTATGCGATACCATCTGATGGTTGTAGGTTCAGAAAGTTAAACATTTCCTGCGAAGTGATCCACCGGTGGGTCACTCAGGTTAGGTTCAGTAATTTTTTCAAAGCTTTTAAGTGACTGTATGTACAAAGTAAAGATTTGCACCGGCTAGGCAATTGCAGGAAACGTGTTAAACTAAAATACAGGGTGTTCCACGAAAAAGAGGCCCGAAATTTTAATTTATATAATTTTAAATCTATTGCATATAATTCGGTTCTGTAAAAATATTTTTTTGAATACAGCTTTTGCCTATCAATGTTAGAAATTTCATTTGATTATCTCTCATGGTATTCGTACAGTAGCAATTTCACACTGCCTACGGAAAAGCCTTTTTGCGCAAGGGTAAAAGAGCTTAAAATTAGATTTCAGATAACATTTATTTTATTATAACAAATATGATTTAATTCTTTTAATTCATTCATAGTAAAATGATTCGATGATAAAAAATAAATATTTGGAATTATTTCTCTAAGGCCCATTTCTTTCCACGTGTCTTCCATTCCTATCAAAGCATAATTGAGCTCTCGATCTCATTGCTCTCATGGCTCTCTTGATCATTTCTGGATTATTTTTGAGCAAATTTACTTCATGCTTTATTTTTTCATGCAACTGGTTTATGTTTTCCGGAGGCCTGCAGTAGACTTTATTCTTCAAATATCCCTATAGAAAATAGTCGCAGGGAGTTAAATCCGGGGATCTGGGTGGCCATTCAATATCATGACTCAATGCTACAATGCGGGTGCCAAAAAGCTCTCTTAACCGTTCTTAACTTTAAAGCTATTGCATGTAATTCGGTTCTGTATAAAATATTTTGTTAATAAACTTACATGTATCAGTGCTACAACTGTCATTACAGACTGTAACTATGAAAATGGGAGCATTAATGTAAACTGTCCTTTGCTAAGTGATATCAAATAACCACCTTGAAATAACCCTTCATCATGCAGCTAACAACGGAGCAACGAGTGTTTGTCGTAACAACCTACGTTCGAACTGGAAGTATTAAACAAGTACAACATTTATTTGCAGAATGCTTTCCAGCCAGACGTTCGCCATGCTAGTCTGTAATTCAGAATAATGTCAGGAAATACCAAACAAAAGGTACTTGCTTGAATCTTAACAAATGCTGTTCCGGTAGAAGGAAAACTGTGAGAACTGAAGAAAACTGAAATGGTTCGGACAATAATTCAAGAAAACGAAACCGTATCATGCAGAAAAAATAACTCGCAGTTGTCAAAATCATCATTTAACCGGATTGTTAAAATAGATTTAAAATGGTATCCATACATGATGCATTTAAGACACCAACTCACTGGCAATGATTATGTTCGTCGTGAAAATTTCGTTAGATGGTTTCTTCGCAAACCTGATCGATTTATTGATAACATTATTGTTGGCGATGAGGCAGCTTTTTTCATGAATGGCGAAGTTAATAATCATAATGTCAGGAAATATGCGCCACAAAACAACCCACCGGAATGGAACTTTGAAAAAAGTATTTGTAGGTTAAACTGAGTCTTTGGATGGGCTTATGCGGAAATGGCTCTCTCGTTGGCCCATTGTTTTATGATAATAACCTCACTGGCGCTGCTTATCTGGATTTGATCAACGAAGCAATAGTCCCTGAACTCCGCCACATTTACGCAAATCGATTTAACAGGCTCTGGTGGTTTCAGGATGATGCTCCTGCACATCGTTTACGCGTTGTCGAAGAACGGTTAAGAGAGCTTTTTGGCACCCGCATTGTAGCATTGAGTCATGATATTGAATGGCCACCCAGATCCCCGGATTTAACTCCCTGCGACTATTTTCTATGGAGATATTTGAAGAATAAAGTCTACTGCAGGCCTCCGGAAAACATAAAGCAGTTGCGTGAAAAAATAAAGCATGAAGTAAATTTGCTCAAAAATAATCCAGAAATGATCAAGAGAGCCATGAGAGCAATGAGATCGAGAGCTCAATTATGCTTTGATAGGAATGGAAGACACGTGGAAAGAAATGGGCCTTAGAGAAATAATTCCAAATATTTATTTTTTATCATCGAATCATTTTACTATGAATGAATTAAAAGAATTAAATCATATTTGTTATAATAAAATAAATGTTATCTGAAATCTAATTTTAAGCTCTTTTACCCTTGTACAAAAAGGCTTTTCCGTAGGCAGTGTGAAATTGCTACTGTACGAATACCATGAGAGATAATTAAATGAAATTTCTAACATTGATAGACAAAAGCTGTATTCAAAAAATATTTTTACAGAACCGAATTATATGCAATAGATTTAAAGTTATATAAATTAAAATTTTGGGCCCCTTTTTTGTGGGACACCCTGTATAAGGTTAGCAAATGCTTTTCATCAATATCTAGTAAACACTTCTCCAAGCGAAAAAACATCAAATGCAGAAATTTTGAGTGAGAATAACTACTGCAATAACGGCGAATTAAAAACACCGATCGGGTAATTAATAAATTAATGGTCTACGAGTGGATAGTCATTCTTTGTATACACCTTTAAAAATCAGGAAATGCATGCTTTATCGCATGCATGTAGGTGGGGATAGAATATCAATGATGTGAAGCAATGAAAAATACAGTAGCGCAGAAAATACGGAAAAGTCAAATAATACAAATGAAGCATTGTTGCTCATGCTGCATGATCGATCCGGACTTCAGATTAAAACACATGAAATGAATCTATTGCAACATTTAGGTGACAAGTAACACCAATGGGTAGACTGAATATCGCACAACACACATGGAAAAGCTCACTCGTTAGTTCGAGTATTCAATTTTTAGTTTCAGTAACAAGAATTCCGAATGTTGTTCATCAGCAGAAATCGTTCTTGATGCGCAGGTCATCCAACCCCTTCAATGAATTTTATCTCATCTCCTACACCTTCCTTCCTATCATCGGCGCAACAGTGTGTTTAATCGTGGGAATCGCAGTCTCTCTGGTCACAGGTGAGGTTATATGTAACTAAGTTCGTATTTTACCTAATATAATAAATAACTAAATTGAGTAAAAGTTTTGCGTTTCCATACCTTCGATTTCTCCGTCACCAAAGCGCTTAAAGGAGTTCCGATATATTTGAGAAATAAATTGTTTTCATTTTATTTACAAGAGAATTACGCATGTTAACAAAGGCTGAACAGAAAAAAAATCTCTTAATTTGCACTTTATGCTAGAAACCTGATCGTTTTTCGAAAATAAAGCTGGTGAAGGTAAAATGATGGTTTAGTGGACATTAATATTGCAATATAAATGCATTCGAGGTTGGTTCAAAATGAGCGAGACGAAGGACTCGAAATTTTCAAGACGCTTTGGAAACAGAAATGATTTCAGACGCATTTGCCTTCATGGCATCTGACGAGAGATCTTGCATTCTAAAACCACGTAACATTAAAACCTACTATTTGAACATCATCAGTAAATAAATTCTTGAATTATTTGTGCTCTGGACTGCGTGCAAATACAGATATCTCCCTCCGTAAGTCGTAAACTGAATCCCAAGTAGCAGATAAATGAAAAAATATTCATGTACGGAAGCTTTCATTTTTTCAAAACTAATTTATGTTTCTTGCTTTTTGGGGATGTTCAGGTCGCGAAAACTTGGAGGAGGTGATGCCTGAGCTTATACTTCCCATCTTGAGGAAATACCTCAAGCGTAAGCCTACATCTCATCCCTTCGAAGTTAACAATTTGTTGGCCACAAAGAGGAACTTCAGGAGCAGCAATGAAAATTCTACCAAAGAAAATTTAGAGGAACAAGACCGGAGTGCAAAATCTTTGCTTTGACGTTGAAAAACTTTGGATGCCGATCATTAGGATAAGATCGATTCTTTGAAATTTCCTAACCACTATAAGAAACGCAGAAGTTCAAAATGTGTCAAAGTTTCAAGTATTTTTGTGCTTACTTTACTTCTTTACTTTACATCTGGAGAGAATAGGAACATATAACATATTCACGGGAGGAATATTTGAGGGTTAAATTAATTTAATTGAAAGGTTATTTGAAATAGGGTTATCGAACGAAACTAGTTTACTTCCCCAGCAAAGAGTTACGATTGATACGGGTAAATAAGATACTCTAATCATTTCAGAAGGTTTTGCATTGAATTGAGCTTCCTTTCCTTCACGTTTATCGCGTTGAATGCAAAGTACAGTCAACTCGTTTCAGTATTAGGCGCACTCTAGTCTAAATCAAGAGCTGACATCAAACTTTTGATGGTCTGTGTACTCGATTGCTTTTAGAAGTGATTACATATTTTCAAATGCTTCTTTCATGCAGATAGCATGACCTATAGCAACTGAATGAAGGGAATTGCCGTTATGTAACAGTACAGCATTAATACTTAGATTGGACAAGTCTAACAATAGTTTTCAGTCTTTTGGGTTGTACTCCCAATGTAAAGCTTTCATGAAAACATCAATTGTAGCAGGTATCAATAGTATTTTCTCCTCAAAATTGCTGACTAGAATCTCTTTGTCGAGTCCTGTGCAGAGACGCAGCAACATTAGGCCATAGAAATTCCTTTGTTAACACCTTGATACTGGAAACACGGTTTTGTCTTCAGGTAGGTCAAACTCAAATTAAATTGTCTAGTCCACCCGGACTAAACCATTCTGGCTCACCCGATAATTGAGTTTCTGCTACGAAATTGAGATCATGTGATGAAAAATTAAATTAATCCTTCTTTCCAGAGTTCTCGTCTACATCTGACAGCAGAGTACTCTACCAGAAGGAGTAGTACAGGTTTTCTTATGGTACTGGTTGCATGGATGACAGGATGTTTGAGTTTTCTTCCGTTTTTTTTAACTTGTCCTGCTTGAAATAACGCATTATTTCTGTATTTAGTTATACCAACATATAACAACGACTCCTAATTTTTCCAATATTCATGAAAAATATCCTTCACTCATCGTTCCTGTACAAAAATGTACCAACACAATCTCCAGAAGTAAAATTTCATAATTTCTGGATGTCTCTTGGATGGGCTGCATTTCAAAACCAAGAGTTAGCGCAAAGTTCGGTCAATGCCATTTTCGTTTCTTTCGTGATGAAACAATCAAGAAATAAATATTTTGAAGTCTGAGATTTTAATGCTGATAAGCTTAAATATTTTCCCTAGGATTCTTCGTACGTACATGATGTAACGGGCTGCAAGCTCTCAATGAAACAATTATAATATAAAAAACATTAAAAATTGTTGTAACGTCACAAGAATAAATAATAATGGCAACATGAAAGAAGAAAAATATTTCCCTACAATAAAATTCAATTTAAATTATATTCTAAAACTGATATTTGAAATCTTTGACCAATTTTTAATCTTTTACCTACCGTTTTTCGCAAATTCTTACAGAACCGATCCACAAATAGGCATCGTTATAACAGAATACATAACGGAGTAGATCTTTGTAACTGTGATAACAGAAACGTGGCATGAACATAAATTGCAGAACTGCAGGGAAAATACGGACATGAATAGATGAAAACGAAATTTTACGAATATGTGACCAAATTAAACGTAAGTCTCCATGCTTAAAATTATTTATTTACCATCAAGAAATTATTCAATCAAGACCCTTCCGTAAAACATTAATTTTTTCTTGTTATGTTCGCGTGCTCAGGTTTAAAATTTCATTCGTTGTTTTTAATTTATTCACAACCAACTTCATAAATCAGCAAAAAAAGTAGGACACGATTAACACGTTGCCTCCGATTGCCTGACTGGTGTAAATCTTCACTTTGTACGCATAGTCACTAGAAGGATCTGAAAAAATTACAGAACCTAACCTCAGTGGTACACGTACGTACCACTTCGGAGTCAACGTGTTAAAGCAAAATACCGAATCCAGTCAAACAGCGTAATCGTTGCATCTTCTTGAAATTACTTTAAAAATTCCGAACTCTTGTTCACAATTTCAGAAAAAGAATCTGTCTCTGCAATTTCTGAATTAAATTTTATTTACTAAAATTCTGTCAATTACACGAGTTAAACCTCATAATAGCTTGGTGAAAACGTCATGCCGTTTATGGTCCTCAAAATGATATTAACCGAAAATGACAAAACTGTCACTCTGTAGCAGGCACAGAGCACAAATTTGATAAGCGTTTCAACATAATGCAGGAGCTGATCATGTTAGGAGAGACGAAGGAACATGAGAATAGAATAATATTTAATCAATAGAAAACATGAACATATTTCTATGCTACATTTTTGAACCTTACTTCCTGTTTGACTCCAAAATCCTGGTAAAAACATCAAAATGGCAAACGATAACACTTTAGCGTTTAATCCATACTTATTATCACACGGGATTCAATTTTGTCACAACAAGTGCAGCTCACTTTAGTAAAAATCTTCGTTTTCAGCAAATGTCAATGAAAGACAAACCAAGCGAAAGATCACGGGTATTGTAGTTGACTTTTTCTTCTTCGGCATTTGTTCTTCACGAGGACGATGTGAGATTTATCTGAGAGATAAAGAGCTATTGTTTAAGTCCTTGGAGACCGTATTAAATTTTCGATGCTATGATTTGAGTTTCATTGGCACTGTAAATTTAGTATAATAAATGTTATCAGAAATAATGAAGAAAACAGTATTAACATTGGTGTACAGATTTTATCATGTACAAAAACAGCAAAAATTCGGAAATGGTGGATTCAACTTTCTGTATCAATCAAATAATGATTTAATCACCACAAGTCCGAGATAGGTTTGAAAAAATCTAAAATTACATAGAGGACATTATGTTTATCTTACTTTTATAAATGATGCAAAGATATTAGAAGCAGAAACAGAATGACAACATCAAGACTCCCCCATTCTTAAAGAAATTTAAACCATAGCCTCAAATTACGAAATTAATTTTGTCGCCTCTAAATGAAAAATGGAAGTTAAAGTTGTGCGAACTTTCAGACAGAGATTTAATCATCGGCAGCAGAAAAAATTGCCATCATAGCTGAAAATTAAAAATGAACTAATGTTTTCAAGCAATTTTTAGAGGCGTTGAGAATGGAGTGGTAAAAATATGGAGAATAGAATGATTGATCGGAAATTCGGTTGCTTGCTTGCTTGCTTGCTTGGTCCGTCTCTCTGTCACGTTCTTAAGGGTTTAGATAGGAAGAAATTCGTTCACTGAATGACAAGATGAGATACCATGAAATTCCATCCCTAAATTACGATGGCAAATATACAGTAGTTCTGGAATATACACTCAAAAGTCGAAATACTGCAATGAAGTTCTTGATCCGGGCATACATAAGGTATTTCGCATATTTTTCAGATGAATTTCTTCGTAGCAGTTGAAACTTTGCGTGGAGTAGAGGCCAAATACTCCGAGTAGAGGCCACTGGTTAGGTCACTGCAGGTAGTCACGATACAGAACCCTATGCTGCGTCATTACTATTTTTGGTTCCCTTGAAAAATGAGGAAAACATTCGTTTAAAATTTAGCATAGGTGTTCTTCTTCTACTTAATGACTGTATGTTTCTACTTCAAACTATGCTATTGGACCAGTACCTTTGCATCGACTGCCTCATCCAACGGACACACCGTGTCTAAAAAAAACGCTTCACTTTGAAAAGTAGCTCGATACTATTAGATTTGATAATATCTCACTTTTGAGAGTGGTACATGAATTGATGTTTCTTTGATTGAATTTTTGATCCTGTCGTGCATAAGCTATTTCGCATATTTTTTGCCAGGAAGTGAGGAGCTCTGCTTGCCCTTCTGCCTTAGCAATTTGCTGGACGAAAGCTTTCCTCATCAAGAAGTCATCAACTACCTGCGGCAGCCCAAAACATAATAATAAACAGAATATAACTTTTCTCCACGGTAAGACGCTCCTGAACAGCCTAAATATCATAGAACGGGGATATGCCGTATCGTCTACATGTATGTTTTTGGATTCAAATTGAATTTGAAAATTCATTAGAAAAAATGGAAGAAACACCAGGAGGAAGGAAACCTAGACTATCACGCGAGAGGAAAAGAAGGCAAAGATCTCGGCAAAATACCAGTGAGACGGCCAATGTTCGAGCCATGGATGTTAAGCTCAAAAGGAGAGTTATTTCTTAAAAAACTCACCGAGAACGCTAAGCAAGGATGGGCCGTGATCATGAAAAAAAGTGTCTAAAGAGGCAAACTTCGTCAAAAGAAAACAGTGAAGAGAGAAGAAAGATGGATAGTGCTAGAAAAACTGAAGCATGCGCTGCGATGTCAGAGGAAGAACTACAAGAAAGGAGAAGATTAGAAAGGGAAAGATTTACAGAAAGGACAGCCACCATGTCGCAAGAAGACTTGTACGAAAGAATTGAAATTGCTGCAATTGTTGTTCATTGGCGAGCACCACTGAAATATTATCACGGAATCCCTGTCATCATTTTTGACTCCTGGGTACACTAGTGCAAATAATATCTTCCAGATATGGTGTAAAATTATAAGGTGTACCATTTTTAAGTATCTGGGATACAAAGCCACTAATGTTAACACTCAAAGTCCTGCAATTCCAAAATAAGGAGTCTCAAAGCATCTGTACTCAGTACTTTGCACCAGTAACAGTTTCAATAAAATTGAGTGAAAATAGACGCTATAATTATTGTGATTTTAGGACTGTGTGTATCTTATATGGGTGTCATGAACTCAAACTTCATTCCTGAAAATTAATCGTTTTAGAGTACATTTTGTAACAAGTTCTGGCGCGTGATAAGTTCAGATTAGCGAAATGAAAAATGACAATGCTATAATTTGAGGTATATTAAATTTCGAAGCCACAGGTTGTCGCACATACCCTCACATTGATATCTTTATATCTACGTTATGAGTTCAAAAGTGTTGCTCAAGGACAGATCTTAGAAACAGCGACATATCTGCGCGATCCCTGTCGTGAAGTTTGCATTTAATTTTAAAATCAATAAATTGAAGAACTTGAACAAGTAGGTGTGAAGAGCTGCCGAGGCAAAAAACTTCTTGCGATAACGAGACCTTAGCTTTTCTCTGTTCAAGTTAAGTCATTGTTGCATGAGACTTGAATTCGAGGAGGTCTCTTTTTTATGTGAGTGAAATTATTCCTAATAGAGAGTGAGAAATATTATTTGCTCCTCTGAATCACTTTAAAAATTGATTGGCACGGTACCGAAAGTATTTTGAGTTTGGATGAATAAGTACAGAACTTGAAATTTCATTTCCACATTTAGAACATTTTTTTGATGCACAGCAATGTAAATGCTTTAAAAAAAGTTTCCAACTTAATTCTGTTAATACCTGTTCATACAAGACTCTTGTTTCCTGATTAATAAAATACTTGTAGAATCCAATATAACAAAGAATACTTTGATTAGCGTACAATTTGACTAAAATTTCCGACGGCAATATTGAAAAAAAATTAGTTCAACTCGCGCAAAGAATTAGTTTTCTTCAATACTGCCGGTGAAAATTCTAACTTTAACAGCACTGACGCATAATTTAGGATGAATAACTTGCAAATTTTTCCCACTCCAACTGAAAATAATTTTGCTGCACTTCTCAATTTCAGTCATCCAACGGTTCCACGTACATCATGGCTGGTGGAGCAATGGAGCTTGCCTACTTCACAACAGTAGATTACCTCATATTTTCCACGATGCTCGCTGCATCACTAGGTATCGGAGTTTACCACGGTATTATGGGCAATAAAACCACAGAAGATTTTCTTTTGGCGAACCGGTCCCTCTCACCGTTACCAGTTGCCTTCTCACTTATTGCTACCTTCATCTCTTCCATATCTATACTGGGTAAGTTCGATTGCAGGAAATGGATTAACTTTGAAAGTAAATTCTATTTCATCACCTAAAAATGCAAAAACGAATGTTTAATTCTGGTTTAAAGGGAGGTTTTAGAACTAAATTAACCCATTAGATACCAACGGCACCTTTCCCTACCGTAGAGTTCACATCAAGTAGAGGTAATTTTATAAGGACTTTCTGAAGTATATTATAATTAATTCCCTTTAGTCCTTCATTGTAAATGATTTGTTCTGAAGTTGAGAAAAATTACATAACAAATTAATGAATATGAGTGACAACTTACACAATATTTTCTTCAGTCAGAAAATATTTTGGTCGTAATACGGTTAACTTCGCTTGCAACGAACAAGACGATTGGTTTCGCTCCCGAAAAGTAGTGACGGTATCCAAAGGATTTAAATTGACTTATAGTACAAATTAACACGCCGAGATAAAAGATAGAATACGAACTGAAAAAAGACGTGCAGGCTTATTGAGTTGCAGTAGCTGTATATCTTGTTCCCTGTGATACACAAAACTGAATTTGGTACAACGCAGGCTGAGGTTATACCTAGGACTAATTTGACATTCTCCTGTACTTGTCCAATCATTGACTGGAAATAATCATGATTGAAACAACTGGAATAAATCGTTCTAGTTAAATAAACCTTTTCGATAAATGCTGGAATTCGTATTCTATATTCAGACATGAGGGTGACATGAATACCCAATATCTGGCTTCTCTTTTTTGGACTCATTTATTCGTTAGTGACCAAATCTAAAACACAAACTAAACAACTTGCTAAGCAACTTTTTGTGATTCTTATTCTTCAATTGAGTTGAAATTTAACCACAATTCCATACTATTGCGTGTTCTTGCAGTGCATGCTCTTATTACTATGCTGACTTATATATGGTAATTTCTCAGTACTATATATGAGTAAACTTTGCTTTCAATTGGTATCTTGAATGACAAGTTTCATAAGTTTCAAAATTAGCGAGTTTAATTCGCATATGAACCAATATTATGCAACACGTCAGAAGGGCTGGACATCAGATCTGATTTTTTTTAATTAAACATGAAATTGGTTTGTGGAGGTAAAGTCAATATTCATTCGTTAACCGACGGCCTTCTTAAATGCTTGTTTAGCTTGGGTTTACGGGCAATAAAAAACGTGAAGTTTCTAGCAAAAAGTTGTCATTTGTTCTTACAACTTGTCACTTATAGATCCTGTTATTAAGATAATCAAGTGCATCCTGCAACACGTTTTCTTAATTTTATCTTTGTTCTTAATGTCGATTAACTGAAACTATATTTTGAACTAAAACTTGAAGCTCAGAACAAAATCTCAAACATAGTGTTATCGAACAATCTTTTGTAATGAGGAATTTTCTGTACAGTTCATTCAATGATGGAAAGATGTACAAACGAAACTCAAAATCAATGCATTTTAGTGAATTATAATATGTATGTTTCCCAGGGTATGTTGGAGAGGCTTACGGTCACGGTATTCAGCTGTACTGGTTAATACCAGGCATCGTTGTAGGAGTGTTACTCACTGCGCACGTCGTGCTACCTGTCTTTTATGGCCTCAAGATGAGTAGCATTAACGAGGTATGTCATCATTAGTGGGTAGTCGCAGTGTGGTAGCGTCACTGATTCCTTCGATTAAATGAGTATGCATTGATATCGGAGGATGATATTTTAATAGAGAAATGTGCTTTACGTAAAATTAAATAGTGAACAACTGTAGGAAGGTATTCAAAGAAAGAGAATAGAACGATTAAATGTTCTTTATCATCATTAGCATATCTTGTCTTTAGCCAATTGAACACGTTAGTGTAACGGCATAGCAGAATGTCGTATATATGGTTGGTACTCTGTATCTCTGTATCTATTTATTAGCAAATAAATATTGCACTGTGACATTCTAATGCGGTGCAAGCGGCATGAATAAATCAAGTTGAGTAGCAACTGGAGAATTGAGTGCTAGAAAACATGAAACAATTGTACATTGCTGCATCACTCTGACAATAGTTCCATAGATTCACTGGTATTTGTCAAATCATGCTGATGAGTTTTCATGCTCAAATAACTAAGTAGAATTGACTCTTGTGCTCAAATCTTCACGTCAACTCAAATCAGCATAGCCGTAAAAGTCATTTGACAAGTGAGACAGGGTGTACGGATACCGTAGATTAATTTCATATGTTAGGACCTCCCTCTACTGAACATTTTTTTAAGCAAATCCAGGTTTCCTGTACTAAAATTTAGTTTATGCTCAAAAAGTATCTGAAAAATATCGCCCCTAAATCCTGAAAACTTAGGAAAGATGCTAGTGCTAGAAATATTTTGGAATTAATAATTATTGTTCGATTGGTATTTTGCAGCGGGACTCATTATCCGAAGTTTCTGTGGACCTTTCTTTGCGACAGTATCCTAAGAGTAACGAATGAGTCAAATACAGTGGTCTGTTTTAGAATTTTACTCAATTATTTAATTGATAATCCATGTTCGACATGTAAAAGCAACTCCAACTTTTTTTTACCATTAAGACATAACAAGATGGAATCAAGTTGTGTAATCCTGTACGTACAGTGAGGTGAAAAAAGTATTCAGACAGCTTCAAAATTGGATTTAAATGCCATTTCAAGTTCAATAAATCAAAGATTAATGAAAAACATAACTCAAAATAATAAACATATTTGAGTAGCCAAAGTATGAATTTTCTCAATCATAAAATTTATAACCTAACACCAAAAAATAGTTTGAAAAATATTCAGTTCGGTTACATGATTTTTTTTAATTGTGTATTTTTTATGAGCATTATCAAATATTTTGTCTGAAAATGCATTAAAATAATACCTTGAAATTGCCCAAATGCTTTTTTCCCTTCGCTGTATATGTTGTCGTAGACGCTCTAGTATCTATTACATTCTTTTCACACGCATATTAGTAAATAAATTCTTCTGTGTACCTGCAAACACAAAGAAGCTTGCATACAAGTATCTTGCACTGGGTGATGCAATTGTTTGATTAATGTATGTGTACTCGATCTTTGAAAATGCATGCTCCGGAAGGGCTTAAAAAATAAAGGTAAAGCAAACATCGTAAATGATTTGAAAAGTATCCGAAAACTCTGTTGTATTTTACAACCAATCATTCAAGACAATAAGTGTCTTCATGAGTATACTAATGGATAAAATCCTTTCAACACTTGGGTACATAAAGAAGTTATTTGTGGTCAAGTGCCTTCGGCAAAAGCAAGTCAACTACTCATTTGTAATTTTTGAACTCCATTACTTCGGGCATGTAAGTAAACGGAGATACAACAAAATTGTTCACAAAAAACAAAAAAGCTAAGCAAAAACTTCACGAATGACTCCAACTTGCTCTAATGATAAATATAAGCCCCATAAAAATTCCAATTCTTCATTACAGATTTCATGAAATAGAACCATAAACACCAATACAGACCAGGCCTCGTGAACGCTGTGTCTTAACACGTTTGTTGCGATGCGACCCACCGGTGGGTCACTGAGGTTAGGTTCTGTAATTTTTTCCAAGTCTTTTAGTAACTATGGATACAAAGTGAAGTTTTACACCAATCAGGCAATCGCAACAAACGTGTTAAACAACAGCTTTACAAACAACCTTACCCATGAAATAAGGAGACATGCTCGTATTCCAAGCAGAAGGAGATAATTTCAAACCAATTTGACGAAAGAAGCTTATCAACTGGTGAAATATGACATTAGATGATTTGATTTTAATGATTTTCAGTACTTGGTTCTGAGGTTCAACAGCCCGGCTCTCAGGTATATGTTACTGATGACGGCCTGTTTGAAAGAACTTCTGTACC
The DNA here is from genome assembly GCA_006783055.1 of Trinorchestia longiramus. Lineage (NCBI taxonomy): Eukaryota > Metazoa > Arthropoda > Malacostraca > Amphipoda > Talitridae > Trinorchestia > Trinorchestia longiramus. Next base: position 52,475 of record VCRD01002241.1, on the reverse strand, counting down.
TTGGCATCTGCCTCTACGCTCCCACTCTAGCTCTGGCAGCCGTCACACCAATCTCCTCCAACACCTACATCCTCATCATGGGCATCGTCGTCACGCTTTACTCATCTGTGGTTCGTACTCTTCCTTGAAACGCTGGTTCTTTTTCATAATACTGCACCTATTTGCTGGTTTAATGTAGCTTTTTACAACCAGACTCGATTTATTGATCCTCTTTATTTGCAGTTTGTGAATTGTTTGGTCAAATTCGAAATTGCATTCAATGTATGCAATTGTGTAATTAAGTAATTATTTGCCTCTTTTAAATGGAGAGCCCATATTTACACCAACCCCGCATAAGCAAGATGGCCACCATCACATGTAACCTGAAGGCGTGCGTGACTAAAAGTGAGCTTCTAGAAGTAGCTTAGAAGCTACTTTTCACCTCTCCTGATATCACTGTGAAATTATCTTACACTAATCATAAGAACATGAAAATAAAACGATTTCACATACCTGCCAAAGGTTTGCAGTCCAGAACGAACAACAATTCGCACAATAATTGACGCTGCATCCACACTACTTGAAACAAAGGTTCCAACTGCACCTTGCTTTCTTACATCAACAAGTGGCGCTATCTACAGTCCTGCCACCAGTCTACAGTACCTCCCATACCCTTCTGCGGAAGGGTGCCTATATATGAACCTATGCCCATATTTACATCTTTTCCTCTATATATTATATGTACGAGTATACATAGTTATCTACCACAAAGTAAAATAGCATCGTGCGTAGACCATGTTCCTCTTTACTCGAAATTGTTAGCCTCCAACTTAGAATTAAATGCTTGTTATTGCTTAAAATTTTAACGACCGGCGCTGTTCTATTTTAATATTTATTTTACCTATGTTGCAAGGTAAAAAGAGGATAGAAGAAAGTTTTTGATAGCATAATGTTTTCCCTCGTTTAATAATCATGCTTTAGAAACTTAATATAACTTTTCTTATCTTGTAGGGCGGCTTGAAAGCGGTGGTGTGGACGGACTTTTTCCAGACAATAATTATCTTCCTTGGTGTGCTCTTAACTACGATCAGTTCCTTGACAACCGCTGGTGGAATTTCTAACGCCATGAATGTTGCAAGCGAGAATGGAAGATTAGAGGCTTTTGAGTGAGTTTTCTTTAATTTTTTAATTTTCCCATTATTGTTTACCAAAACCAAGATGAGTTTCTCCTGCAACAGGAGATGAGAGCTTCTTAATTTAAGCAGGCAGACAGACAGATAAATGTTTTCTATTCCCGATTTTGTACTGTATTCTTTTGCACTGAACTATTTAATGAGTTGGTGATCAAATAATTTAAAACTGTCACCGTGTGTGAATTTGATTCATATATGGTGATTTATCTAGATGGACTTAATAAGGGTTGAAAGCTTTGACTACCTTCAATTATCAAAATCAGTAGCTCCTGCAATTAAATTATTTCAAATTCACATGAGGTGTTTGAATACTAATTCTAAGAATTCTATATTGTTAAACTAGCCTCTTTTTAATGAAATTTGCGCTTCCCAATGTAACTTTCGCTACGCTTTTCAGTACACATGGATTTTAGTTTTCGCACCGTTCATGTCGTTCAAAAAGGTGTTTAAAACATGCATTATCTTAGGAATTTAATGATTGACGTAACTAGCTTCAGCTATTGTAACAGCATGACGTTCGGCATGCACGAGCGTCATACCGCAACGAACACATTCATCATGGGGGTAGTTACTTTCGGGTACGTCTTTTCTTTCTCTCAATCAACTCTTCAGAGAATCACAGCCCAGGCCAGCTTAAGGAATGCAAAGGCGTGAGTAAATTAATTTATTGTTATAAATAATGCCCCAAATAGTTATTTTTAGCTTAATTTAGACAATCGTTATGATTGAATTAATTTAAAAAACGTGATTATCTCAATGAGTGTTCTATTTCGCGGTCCATAATAAATGTATAAAATTCCCATATATAACCGGCAGCTACGTTCCAGCATTCTCGTTACTGTCCACCATTTAATTTATTGCATTTATTCTTCTTTCCTGCCAGAGTGATGTATACGAACGCAGTTGGGGTATGGGTCATTCTCACAGTAATCTTCCTTGGCGGAATTGGCGTGTACGCGGTATACCATGGATGCGACCCCATCTCGCTGGGGCTTATCGAGAAAAAAGACCAAATTCTGCCTTTCTATGTGATGCACCACCTGGGGTTCTTGAAAGGTGTGCCTGGTGTGTTCGTCGCTTGCCTTTTCAGTGGAACTTTAAGGTAAAGTGCTCATGGAATAAGTGTTGGCGCTAAAAGACATTCGATGCTGGTAGTTAAAGTATCACTTCCATTTCGTTTGTTCAATCTCAGATTGAATTATTTTACGACGGAACTGACTTATGTGCGCTTGCTTCCTAATTTGGATGTGTGGTACGTTGAATAAACAATCAATTGAATAACTCTATGATGTTTTTTGGAGTTCATATGGCATTAACGCATATACTGAAATTTTTCAATGTGTGCAGGTCTTTTAATCCATTGTCAACATTTTAAAAAACTGTTTTTTGATTTCGTATAACAAAAGAAATTTAGTGGGCACATTTTTAGCCAGTACTGATATTTTGATGTTCTGTTAATTTTAACGTATTGTTTTGGCCTATTAAGATTCTCTGTAAACTTAATGGTGTCACATTAGCTATTTATTTTCCTTTTAAAATAGAATATGGTAATATCAATCGATGTAAAATGAAAGTGTAAAGCATGACGTTATAGGAAAGCAGTTGAACATTTATCATAGAAACTACTGTATTTGATAGCATTCAAGTTGGTTTTTAAGTCAATAGTGGTACTCATAAAATAGTTTTATTTCTTATTTTGACACAACCTTTGCTTATTATTTTGCTAACAGTAATCTTAACAAAATATGTACACTATCTTACAGCTCCATATCATCTGTTTTAAATTCTCTGCCAACGATGCTGTGGGTGGACCTATTGGCCGAACTTAAATACTTCCAGAGAGCTTCTGAAAGATCCAAAACCATTTTTAACAAACTACTCAGTGAGTAAATATAATTATCGTTGATGTAAAATGGGTAAATAGAATGATATACCAGGATTTAGATAAATAACTGGTCATTGATAGCTATATTTTACATAAAAATGTTTATTTCGTATGAATGAACATTTTTGCAATTCATATATCCCCGTGTATGTCTTCCACTGAAGTATTGATTTTTTAGTATCTTGTAGGGATGTACATACAGTATATTCTAGTGTAGTTCGAGTAGAACAGGTTCAGTTCAGGCCTTAGAAGACAACAGCATGATAGGTCGGTATATTGTACTTGTACTATTTACGTTGTTGTTAGCCGATTTACGTTGGTCAATACGCTCAAGTTGCTTAAGCATCGCATAGAGTCGAGAACGCTCAAGCTTGTCAAAACGCTCAAGTGGCTTAGCTCCCTGTACGTCGATTAGGGCTTACAAGCGCAAGTGTCGTGGGAAACTGGACCGAATCCTGTATTTTTCCCGTATTAAATCCATTAAGGTTATTTATTTGTTGTACGCTTTGAACCAGTGGTTCCTAAACGGTGGTAACATAGGATTTGGTGGCATGCCGAAGCGAAAGTGAAACCCGATATACATTAAGTACGGCTTCGTTCAAATCGATGCAGAAAAGGAGCTCTTCTACAGCTTCTGGTAAAGGCACTTTTCAATGAAGCTATGAAACCTAGCTTGATCAAAAGGCATTTCGAGACAAAACATGCTGATATGGTCCGAGATCAGAGTTACTTCCAGCGACTAGGCGAGAATACAAAGCAAAAGTGCCTTGACAAACTTCACAAGATCCAACAAAGGCAGAAGGGATTGTCAAATCATCGTATGAAGTAGCTTTTCTTGTCGCCAAAATCATGAAGGCACGGTCCTACCATTACAGAGTCTCTCGTCATGCACGCGACAAATATTTTGATGAAGCACGTGAATGGAGAGGAGGCAGTGACGAATTTGAAAAGTGAGTTCTTTTCTAACAACACTGTATTACTGTACAGTGGCGTATTTAGGAAATATCAGGCGACATTGCTAATCAAATGATGGCAGCAGTGAGAGTCTCAAAGTTTGGGTTTGCTATTCAACTCGATGAGTCGACGGACGTCACTAACTGCTCTTAACTACTTGTGTACGTCCGATACACACAAAATAATGCAGTGAAGACTGAGTCTGAAGATATCCAGTACAACGAAGGGAATTGTGGTTTTGAATATTTGGACAGTTTTTCAAGCCAAATAAACTGAATAAGCAAAAGTTGGCCGGGTGTACGACAGATAATTCTCTGTCTATGCTTGGTCAAAAATTAGGGTTTCAGGCCCTTGTGGAAGCTGTGTCACCAAATGACACTTTTTCCACTGTTTTATGCACAAATTTGCTCCTGGCGCTACTGTACCACTCTGAAGTTGTTGTTATGCTTCAGTAAAACTAAGAAAATAGTTAATTTTATCAAAACATCAGTCCTGAATACTCTGATATAAACTGCTCTGTGAAGATTTTGAATCAGATTACATTTGTTACCTCTAATACGCAAAGGTTCGCTGGCCCTTCAGTGGAAATACAACAAAGAGCCTCTTTGAACTGTGTTTTTCGAGGGAAAATTAACACCCTTTTTATGAAGGTCTGATCAACGAAGAGTTCATTTCGAGGCTAGTCTACCTGTTTGACATATTTGGTGCTATCAACCTAGTAAACCTTTTCAAAGGCACAACTTCACTGACTCAGAGTTCATGTCGAAGTTGGGATCACTTGTCAGGAAGTTATACTATTAGACGAAGAACGGGGACAGAAAACGCAGCTACGAAAAGTTCAAACTGGTGAGGGTACCCACCTGCTATGCGGTGATGCCTGGGCTCGTTCCCGTAGCTGTCACGGTCTGTTTGTGCCTGACCATTGGCAGCTAGAACATGTCCAGCAGCTGCTACACTGGACGCTTGGCGTTTGCCTCAACCGCCCGGGGATCTCGCTTGAAGCATCATTACTTCTCTGAAAACCGTATGGATAAGCATCGTCACTCCTCATAAGACGTTTGCAATAAGAATTTAAAACCCAATGTATATGTACTGTATAATCTACTGGAAACGAAGTTTATTTATTTATTCATTCGAAGCTGGGGCCATTTGTCAGGAAGTTAGACTTCTGGATGAAGAACGTGGACAGCAAACGCAGCTATGGAAAGTGGAGAGTTTGAACTCCGGACCACTTTGGAATTCAAAAATGAGGAAAAATTTTCCACATGAAACCATCCATCATCTCTCACTGCTGACAACTGAGTTGAAACATTACTTTCCGGACGTGACATGTTGTGCCTACATCACCAATTCATTTTCTTTTAATGCAGCCGATCTGCTTGTAGGGACTGAGGAACAAGAGGCACTCAGAGACATTCGTCTGATGAGACAGCAAAGGTGAAGCACAAGGAATGCTGTCTCATAAACTTAGCCTCCTCATATTCGACACGAGCCAATCGCGGTGTATCCCAGCTGTTGATGTTCCCCTCTACGGGGAAGTGGGAGCAGGAGTTCTCAGTCATAATGAAAATCAAGGCAAAAAGTACGAATCGTTATTCTTTGCCAGCAGGATTTTTGCTCGGCTGGAAGCAACGTTATGCCTCGCATCGATCAGTTGGCGAAGAGAAAGCAGCTGCATTCCTCGCATAAAAATTAATGGATGGTTTTTGTTATATGTGGTTGATTAATTTGTGTCTTCTAATTATGAATGAATTGATATTTGATTGAAATTCGCTTTCTGAAATCAGGTGGCTCTCAACGATGGTACGTGACTTTCAAGTAATCAGAGAAGTACTAAAGTACTACAGTTTGAAGTCCTACTAATGTTTTAGAATATCATACATGTTGTACTGAACGTTTTTAATGATATTCAGAAGCGTCTACACGTGTTACAAAAACGAGGTTCAGTATGTGATTGTCTTGATGTAGGAAGAGTAGGTGCAGGCGTATCGTGGGTTAATTCAAGTTTGTAGCAAGGTGAGATTCAAAAGCCATCAAAATTCACCTAACCAAATCTTTTGTTTTAATTTACAGCGATGATCCTCGGCATCGTGATGATTTGCATGGCATTCGCAGCCTCTAAGACGAAGGGACTTATTCAGGCGTCCATCACAGTGTCCGCTGTGGTGGCAGGACCCATTGCTGGGGTCTTCGTGATGGGCATCGCTGTGCCCGTCGTGACCAAGAAAGGAGCCATAGCAGGCTTTCTGGTCTCAGGCGTGAGTACATAGGTCAATCTTTTTCTCAAAACTGAAAAATCCAAATTAAGCTTGATTAAATGAACTATAATTCGTAATTTCAAACGGTGTACTTGATTTCTCACGGGGGTGGTTCGCTGCAGAATAATTAGTTGGCTAATTAACACAGTCCACTGACATTAATTCTTCAATTCAATGTGTATGTACATACTTCCCATTAGAAACGAGGAGCAATGACTAAAGCTCGGGAGAACTCACACGATGTGAGCATAGTCATAAATAATATTGTCTATTAGTCTTTAGATTTGTTGCAAGTTCTGTTTTGTCGATAAATCTTGTTCCAGAAGTATCAGTGCTTTAATTTAGAAAATAAATAATATTTTGAAATGAGGTATGACAAATTGTTTCACAGAATGTTAATAACTTGAGGCACAGCCTCATATATAATTTTTTTATTGGTTATTAAAAACATTAGTTGTTTAAATGAAGCTATGCTGCAATATATTACATTTTGTCAACATGGATTTTTAGTGTTCTATAGAGGAAAATCTTTGCTTGAAAGAATGCATTCAGTATATTTTTTCAATGGTTCTGAAAGCCATGATGAGATTGAAACTCAAATTTTCCATAAATATATAAAACTAATAATGTATGACGAAAATGGCATTGGGAAAAAAGTCTTATCTTTGAACTAATAAAAAAATTGTTCAGTATAGAACAAACAAAAACTATCAAAGTGCATGGCTGAATCAAGAACAATGAAAATTACGTCCTTTAAAAATAAATTAACCCTTGCGACGAATTTTCTGCTAAAGCAATTCCCTCAATGATTTTTAGAAGCATTTTATTCGATCGTACTGATGACCATAATTTTCATGTTTGTATCGTACCTATTCCTCACCACAGGTCTTCATGATTTGGATCGCAGTCGGAGCACAACTCCACGGTGCCGACACGCCTATGTTGCCGCTGTACTCGCAATTCTGCGAGCGGAATAATTCTACTTTCACATTGATGTCAAACGCTTCTTCTGCTGAAGCCTTCACAACCCTAGCCTCGGAGACGTGAGAATACCAGAAATTGATAATGTCATCGTCACTGTAATTACGATATAGCGTCCTAACGGATGATGATAGATGAATTTCACACTGTGTGACGATACGTCTTTAGTTAGGCAAGTCTATTTATTTGTTATTAAATGTTTGAGTAATTAATATAAAAAGGGAAAAGCTTCTCTGCATACTTTTGATTGTACATTGATATAGCACATAATGATTGATTGTCGATGGGTTCTTTTTCTCTCATGCATAAGTTAGTTTTTAGTTTTGTTAGTTTTTTTTAAACCTAGAGTTAAGTTTTGATACCGTGGTTGTGTGACTTAAATTTCTATTTCTGTACCTCCAAGGAGAGGCTAATCAATATTTATCAAACAAAAACCATCTCAAAATAGAAACATATATTAGCATGATGTGCTTTGAAACAGAACGCTGCTTTTCAACTCTCTATTCTAGCATAGATGACATCGACCTTTCATTCACTATCACCTGAGAGTAATAATAAAGCTCTACTATTCCAGCATGTAAATCTGGATAATTCAAAGCTATTACTGAAAGCGCCTGGAGGAGACAACAGCGTTGCTCAAAATTGTTTATTAAAAGCCATTGCATTATGAACACATTCATATATATGAGAAATGCTCAATCGTAACGCAAATTTTTTAAGTAGGTAAATGACTTTAAATATCTGAAATTATAAAGGGCAAACGGCATTTTATGAAAAAATGGAATGTTACACTAAAAAGTACAATTTTAACAGCATTCAAAGTTGGATGTGTGTAGCCTTTTTCGTCTTTTCAGAACAACAGGCCAGAAACAGATCACAGAACAGTACATACACCACAATTAACCAGACAACTACCAACTCCAACAATCCAATTCAAAGTTGGATAAGCACCTATGAAAAATAAAATAACTCAATTTACAACTACTGATAAAAATCCCGACATGCTACAGAATTGATAGGGGAAGTATGGATTAAAAATTCTACACTGTAAATTTTGCCACCATTGTCCGAAAAAAAATTCTTCTTTGGAACATCATGAACTTAACAAACTGTATGAACTCTAGAGCGATATTTACGCTGACGTAGGCAGAGAAGTGAAAAATTATTATATAACACTGGAGGACCTTTGAACAACAGCAACCTGGAAGCCTCAAGCATCACTTTGAACTCCCATTACTCTTTTACGTTCGAATCGAGGAGCAGCTATAGCACTCTGAAGTACAAACCGATCTTTTTCTTTCAAATGGATTATGATATAATACCTATTTTTAAAATGGCATTAGCTATATTTCATGTTCGAGTATCGCTAAACAAACGATAGGAGATCTAAAACCCAAAATTTTTCAACTTCAAGCCTTTTGATGATCGCGTTGTTTAGTTCATTTACAGAATTTGAGCTCGAGTAAAATATGATGAGCATGGCTTTCTCATAAAATACAGGCAATGGTACCTACATTTTTGTGGTTAGGAAATTTCATGCTCCTGAAAATATTATGGCTGAGGTTGTAACAATCAGTGTATGTACAACTTAAATACAATGGCCATCAAAAAACAGTGCTACGTAACTAAAAAATAAACGAATAAAAAATTTCACCTGGTAAGACCTCGGTACGTTATATGTTTACGAGACACGCGTATTAATTGAGTAATTTTATTTCTGAATCAACCAAAGTACAAAAATATGAGCTCATTACCTTTATGAACCATATATAATATATTGTACATGCTTAAAAAGTAGGCTCACAATCATTTGCGGGTATTGATACCCTATATTTAGAGACTGTTTTCACAAAAAATTAACTGAAGCCTCCCTCACTGTTATTTTCATTGAGACCGAAATTAGACGGATCTCTAGTTCAACTTAACATGAATTGCAAGATTCCAATCGTCAAGTTTTAGTAGTACAAGCAGTCATCAGGTTACGAACGAGTTCCGTTCTTACGAACGTTTGTAAGCCGATTTTGTACGTGTCAACTTATGCCTATACGTCACGGAAATATACACTTACATACGTAAATTATACTAACTACTGATAGCATGTACATAAATATAATTACGTTTGGGAGCCCTGATTACAGTTCAAAAAGGGTGAAAACGGGAAAAAACTACGGAGCGCGGAGATGACAATGAAAGCTACAAGCCCATATGGCTTACTGAGTGAGCATCTTCCTCGTTTATGCGCTGCATTACCATGTATTCAGCCGCTCGAGCAAAACAACTAGTACCACGCTCAGTTCGCAAGCTACAAACGGATCGCCGTTAAGTGGAACGTCAATTAATAGGGTTTATCGGCGGTCGTTCGTAACGGCGAGTTGCCGTAAGTCGAAATACAATAAACCGGGGAATTGCTGAATCTGGTTTGTCACTACCTTTTTGTGTTAGGTATAGTTAATGAATCAATAAAACACGATGAATCCACTAAGATGATATGCAATATATGTACATAACATTTAATTAAAGACATCAACCCAGGAGTGTTGTTTTAGAATGAAATAAAAATTTAACGCATTGATAAAAAATTCCACTGACAATCTCTGGCTTTATATATTTAGTGCTGGCGTGTACATACACAAACTAGAGGTCAATCTTTTTTAAATTTTTGACCTTCTCTTCTACCAGAATTCATCCTCTGCGAGTTCTATACAACATCTCGTATACGCTGTACGGCCTCATAGGGCTTCTGCTGTGTCTCTCTATTGGGATTGTTGTCACATACGTAACAGGTACAGTAAATATTGACACTGTCATAGAAGGAATATACTCGGATGCATATGTTTTGATTAACAATGAACCCCATGAGATCACTCTATACCAATCTTAACATGAAGAAATGAACTATACCATGATAATAATAATAATGCTATTTGTGTAATAAATACTTGAATTAATATATCAATATATGAAAACAGCCCGTAATTCAGTGTTAACGGGTTTGAATATTATTGAAATAATAGTCAAGTCAGGTAATTCACTAATTTAAGTTCATTTATGAGCCAATCACTGATCAGTTACACCTTACCTAATAGCACTGAAATCTGAAATAGTATCACATGCATCAACAGGGAAATATTAAATGTTAATGAATTTATTCTTTTCCTTTTCAGGGCCTCAAAATTTGAAGGACGTCAAACCAGAACACGTGATTCTTTGTCTGAGGCACATGGTTGGACCCAAATCAGTGCAAAATCGTGCCGAAATATCCCTTCTACCCAAGGCTCTTGCTCCTGATGATGTGGAATTGACGGGAAACAACCGACCATCTCTGCTCCATAAATGTCATGTATTCATTAATCGATTTCGATCAGTAGAATGAGGAACGACGTAGTTTTGCAAAAAATTCCTCCTGTTTAATAGATTTGAAAAGCTACAATGATCGTTGGGAGCATATTTTGCTTTTAATAAAATTTATTGCAGAGGTAATGACAGCATTACCGAAGAGCATCAAATTTAGACAGATTAGGGCTACCAGAAAGTCCTGTCCTCTTTTCTTTTCTTTTCTTTTCTTTAACTTTGAGTTATTGGAACAAGGAAAAACTGTAACTACAGACCTTTACAGTCAACAACTCGAATGTCTATATGCATTTTTGCGTAAAAAATGTTCGGCTCTAATGAACAGGGAACATTTTGCAAAAAGATAACGCTATACCCCATTCTGCCAAAAAAAAACAAAAAAATAAAGTCCTTAGGTTAGAAAGTTCTTCCCATCACCATACTCGCCTGACCTTGCTCCATCAGATTTTTCTTATTTCGTTCCTTAGAGCATTTCATCAGCTGAAAAAGATTCACAAGTGTTCACGTAATCGAAGCGAAGTTTGATTCCCTTATTTCTTCCATAGATGTTAACATTTTCAAAAGCAGGATTTAAAAGCTCCCAAGTACATGTACAAAGGTTATATCTAATGATGGTGTCTATTTTGACGAGCAATAAAAATTTTTCGGTTATATTTCTTTCAATTACAATTCCTAATAAAAAATCCGGACAGAACTTTCCGTACCTCTAATATAAAGCATTGACCCATTCACAACAAGCTATATGGAAATGGCTAAGACAGAGGAACTTTTTATTAGAATGAGAATAACACGTTTCCTGCGATTACCTAACCGGTACAAAGTTTTACTTTGTACACAAGATCACAAGAAGGCTCTGTAAAATTTATACCTAATCTAACCTAACCATTGCTGGCGCCACCGGTGAGCTCCTTTGCAGGAAATGTGTTAACAAGAGATGATTATAAATGAACTGCACTGCAACAACTACAAGGGTTTCGAAGAGGTGTAATGATAACGTGTTCAGCTTTAGTCATTCGTAAAAAGGGGAAAGCCATTGCGTGTACATCACTTTAAGTACGCTACGTTCATTTTATTTTTGGTTAAAAATAATGCAAAATCCTCCTTACTCTCCGGATACCACTCCGCTCGGCATTCATCTATTTTACTGTCTAGATAATTATCTTTAGGGGGAAACCCTGCATCTTAGAGAGCAAGTCGAAAATGAAATAAAACATATTTAGAACCCAAAAGCAATTTTATGAAAAAAATTACCTGAAATCCGATTGTTCACAGAAGCAAAAAATATGGAGAATATTAACATCTTAATTTATCACTTGCTTGAATCAATTTTCCTATTAAATTAAAGAACATCAGCAGAACTTATTTTAGCTGATACATACGGTCCACTCGCATGAACGCCTGCCCATAATATCGGTAGGTTTAAACGGTGGAGGCCGGAAACAATTGAATTCTGCACTGGAACTTTAAAAGATGCATTCAAATTAAGCCTCAATTTAGAATTTATGATTAAATGTGACTATTCAAGCTATCAGTTACTTCTGAGAGCTTAAAAAAGGTTCAACGACGGTTGAAAGAAGTTGATGACGATAGGGGAATGCCTAAAAATGTGTATTAACAGTGATAGGATCTAAAAAATGGACGTACATATACGTTAAGACGTGTTACTTGAGTTTCTCAGTTTCCATCTAACTACCACACAATTTAACATGGTTTATTTATGAATCAATAAATGCATTTACTTTGTAAGGCTTCTTTTCTTACGAGTCAGTGATACAAGTTGTATAATTAGAAGGCCGAGTGCAAGAACAAATTATCTCAAAGTATTCATAAGCAAACAATTGTAGAGTGTAAGTACAGGTCATATAGAAAATTTTTTGATAAGGTGGACGTTTGAATTTATGATAAATCGAATCATATATAATGACAGGAATCTGCAATTTTTTAATATGATACTAAAGTAATTTCAGAATCTTCAATTATCTGAAAAAATTACTGGTTTCCCGAATCGTTACCAACTAAAGATGTGAAATGACTGTATTTCATTATACAACCTTGAAGGTTTCCTCAAAAAATATTAATTTCAATATAAAATCTCGCATAAGGGGATTGAAGTCCGATAGTCAGTAATTTCAGAAAAGTTTCAGGGATTTGAGGAAGAAAAGTGATAAACCTTTTATTACACTTTAGTCTTCTTTTTGTATGATGTCGCTAACACAAAAATCATAATTCCAGAACAGCCTAGGATTGTCATTTACTTATGAATCATAGGAAATTTTCCATTTAAAAGTAATCAATGCTGTTGATGTTTCTCAATAACAAAAGCTCTACGACACAACTGTGGCGGGATTGTGGTTACAGTAATTATGTTATGTATACTGAACTAAAATATTAGTGCTAGAAAGTTTCTGTCATTTATCAAGAAATCTGAGCTGTTGTATATAGTAAAGAGTAATAGGGAATTCATACAACATGTTATTCAATAGAAAAAATGTACAGGACTCTCAAGTCTCTTTTTACAATAACAATATTAAAAAAATTATTATGGGTAAAAACATTTTACCAGAATTTATACCACGTAACATCAATGTTAATGGACCCCCGAATGTTAATGTTTCTATTTATAATATAGGCTTGGAGGCAGCTTAGGAAACTTTCCAGAAACTTCCACTATGATACATAATGCAAAGGTGCGGCAGGATGATGAATCACAATATGATCACACGTACGGATTTGCAAGAGAAATTGGAGTCACAAGAAGATCAGGTGAGCAAAAAAAAACTGTTAGTAGAGAATTACGTCAAAATGATCTACACGCTTTCATTCCACATCGAGCTCCGCTTCTGACCGGAGAACATGTAAAAAGCGGTTTAGCGTTCGCCACACACTACCCTGATGAATTGAAAAAAAGTAGAGAAAATTTTTCATTATATTGCATTAAAATAAGATTTGACGAATTGTTTCATGGGATCTAGACTGTCCGGAAAAAAATAGTTCACACAAGTTCCAAAAGTGTTCTCGAAAATCATTTAAACTTGGACAGAATTGCTATCATGGCAGTGGATCAAAATGTTGGTAGAGCGTACTGAAGTCCCTTTTCTGAGAGAGTGAGAAAAACTGGGTGAAGCTTTGAAGTACGAATTTTCTCCAACTGAAGTCACTATAGCTGACCGATATTCTTTGATATTTATTGACGACTCATGTGTGTACAGTTTTCGTAAGACTTGTGAATTCCTAAATTGGTTTTCTCAAATTATTAGAATAATTAAGGTAATTTTGAACATTTGAAGAAATAGTTTATATAAACATTCTTTGAACTAAAGAAAACAGATTTTTGATGACGTTTTCAGTTTTTTCTAAATGTATATTTATAAATTCATATATATAAATTCATTCAAAGTTGTGATCAGATCGTTTTTTGTGAATATATTACAAGGCGGAAAGCATCCACATATACGAAAAGTTCTAAGCCTCTTGGAAAAAAGCTTTAAAGTATGACAATATCAACATGACCAAGTGTTTTTCTGCTCAAATTATGAACAAAAACACCAAAACTACAATTACAAAATAAACCAGTAATTGCTTTCGTAATGGTTTTAATTGCAATCCTGATATTTTGCCATTGCAATTATTATGAAAGCTGTTTCAACGATTAATGAAAGTGGAAAATTCAGGGAAACTTTAGGTTATTGTACATAGTTTAACATCATGGAAAAATACTAATGATATCAAAATATTTATAGAGCGCAATTTTGCAAAATTTTGTAAAAAAATGTAATAAACGTAGACATGGACTTTTCCCCTATTCTGTTTGGGATTACTGAATGATTAGGGTGTTCCCCATCCAATAAATGCAGAAATGACTTGGAATGCGATCACAGTGCCCACATAAACGATATTTTCGTGCAGCTGTGTCCAGGTGATATACAGGGTGTCTCAAAAAAATGTACTCACCCTTTAACCGTTGCTAACATGCTGTCTTCTTTGTGTTGCAGGTGTGAGGTTCGAACCTTTGCGAACATGATTAAATGTGATTAAAGAATCATGTTCGCAAAGGTTCGAACCTCACACCTGCAACACAAAGAAGATAGTATGTTAGCAACGGTTAAAGGGTGAGTACATTTTTTTGAGACACCCTGTAGTTATAGGTTTCAATGAATAATCCTCGAAATCTTTTAAAGTTTGTATTACTTCAAATATTTATTACTTTACGAAAAATTTTCTTTATTTCATTAATGTATTTTTGTAGGATAGGAAACCAAAGTGGCACGATATTATCCAGAAGTGGCCGGACCAGCACCCTAAAAGGCGGTGATATAATGTTTTTTGAGTCGTATTCAAAGTTGCTTGTAATTAAACGAAGCTTCGTGCTTGCATTTTTAACGTTTTTTTATCTCTACTGTCTGGAGATCATAAAATTCTAGTCAATTGCAAACAAGTTTTTCTAGAACTCTATAATGAAGGATTTGCTCAAGTCAGAGACTAGTATTGTCTAGAAACGAGTGGTAGAAGCGGGTATAAATCAAGGAGGTTTTGAACGATCATCCTAACATGATAGCTCAAAATGATGAGTTTCGCTGGAATAATAAATCCCAGGTATTCCACTCTCTGAGGAATATTCTTTAACATGTGTTCGCAGAACAAGTATTTTTTAAAGCCTGTTACTTTTTTGACTCTAGCGCATAACCAAGGCTTTTAAAATTAACGCAAATTAACAATCTTTGAATGGCATGTTACTGCACTCAAGGACAATGATAAAACCCTTTACAAATGTTACGTGAAATCTTTTGACTCATGGCACTGTTTAACTTACACCAATTTTATGCTTACCCCAATTTACACTAGACCGATGAAATTCATTTTTTTCTTGTTTTTGTTCATCGGAAGTAAAATCATCAGCACAAGTCGAAATGATTCAATTTCATTTAATTTTTAGGCTTGTTAAGAAGTTTTATTTTCGATCGTAAACTATTTTTATAATTTAACGAATTTATTTCACAACTAATAAAAGAGTTATCTTAATCAGATTTGTTCTATTGTAATCAGGCAAAGGTTATTATTCTTGTATTTGTCTGCTTCAGTTATCTTCTTGATCAATGAGGTCTTGAATGATTTTGATTTGAATGATATATTTTCATGGTTTATTGAAACTAAATCGGACATGCAGACTCCACAAAAGTGCACCACTGTACTAAGTATGGAAGAGATCCACCTTCACGACCGTCAATTCGTTTGTGGAAAAGAAATTCATGGAGACAAAAATAGTGTTTTATATCGGGAGAAGTGAGCACCTAAGATATGAGAAATGCATCGATATTGTAAGACAAGTGTATGCTCGTTCTCCCACAAAGTTCATCCGTACTGCGACCAGACAGCTAGAGCTGTGGACAGTATGAGATCGTGTATCAAACAAAGATACTTCACAATACTGACCTTCAGCAAAAGATTATTGATAATATGGCGATCATTGTATAGCAATGAAGTACTAAATCAACAGAGATCTTGCCATCATTATCCCTGAAAATCTCACACGTGACGAACAAGTAGAAAAAAGCGACAGAAGTTCTAGCAGGACCCTTGCTTCTATTACAAGAAACTTTGAATACATGTCAGAGTGATAACATTATTGTTATATGAAGCAGTAGTCTTTTTACTGATCATGCTAATAATGACTGCCAGTTCTAATTTCTGGCCGGGGAGCTGATCAGCAGCTTTTTGGTATTTCTCAGCTTGCCAGTGGAACAGGTCAAAACATTACAGATGCTGGTCAGATACAACAGGTCAGATGCAGAATACATCTGACCAAATGAAGCACATGCTTTTGTTGATACATACATAGGTTTGCATGTTTCGGGTAATGTATCAGGGTAAATGTCAAACCCGAGTATATTTCTTGAAGAATCCTCATGACTCTCAAGAAATACGCAGCCCTGTAACTTTCAAGTTGATCGCAGAGTGAGCGGAGTATATCATAGACGTTTAGAAACTTACCTCATACTATGGGGCAAAATAAGGATACTGGAAAATGGAAAAAATATGTGAGGAGCAAAGCTCATATAAAACGGTAGGAAAGATAGGGAACTTGCAAACTAAACCTCAGCAGTCATGTAGATTATTGGAGCTAGAGTGATATCTCGGGTCTGGGGACATAGGTGGAGCAGGTGCTGAAGTGATTAAGAGGGGAGTTAGAATAAAATTACCACGCCGATGAATGGCAGTGAAACTTACACGTGTATTTAAACGTTTGAAGGTGAAAGTCATTGTGCAATGTCAAGATACCGAGGAGGCTTAGGGAGCTGGAGACAGCGCTACGACGCGAGTCGAAGAAATCCATCACTCGTGGGGAATGCGGATGAATTTAGGGACACCGTAATGGGGGGTGGGAATTAGCGGTATTGTTTAAGGTGTTGTATTGTATGTTAATTATCGTAGCCCACCATCAGTAATGAATCACCAGTGTACGGGCAAGTTCTAAGATTATGTCGTCAATGTGATCGAGGTTAGCGGCAGGGTAAATTTCGTAATTTCATGTGAACGTTCATTGATTCAAATTATTCCGTGTGCACTTGAATATTCAGCTATTAAGAATGAAATTGGTAATTGCTCACATTTCCCATTCCGTGATTATTATAATAACATATGTTGAATTTTCTGTGTGTATTATCATATTTATCCCTCTTGCGACTGCCATTGAAAAATAAATTGGGAACCTTTCAACATTTCAATATGGGGAGGATTGTAGTCCCTCCAAGTGCAATCATGTTGTGTTTTCTTGCATCTAATTAATTGTGTCATTTATAAGTATTAATTGAAATATAAAGGAAGGACAGCATGCAGAAAAACCATACATTGAAACCAAGATTACGTATTATGAGAGAGAAAAGATCGCATCGTCAATCAATCATTGTGCAATTATAAGTATGGAAAGCATTTCTATATTCTATAATTTATCAATTTAATAACAAATAGATGTATAATTAATACCGTATCGCCACATGTGTTTTGGTATCACTGCTTCCATAGCAAGCTATTTTAATTGTGGTTGTAGGAACTGTAGGATTTCGTTATGTTTCATTTTTTTTGGGCTCAACGTAGCAAACGACACTGCAGAAAGAAGCATACAACTGCTGGAAAAATATACCAAACTGGTGAAACAATGATGGAGAGCAAAAGCAATAACCTCTAAACATTATGAAAAGATACATGTCAGCACTTTCAAACTCAAATAAGAAGACAATACTCATGTTTCACAAGAAAGGAATATAATAGCCTCATGTAAGTTGCTATGATATGCCTGCAGGGGAAACTTCCACTTCAAAAAAGTTGACATGCTGTAAGCTGTACCTGAAGGAGTTGTATGAAAACTAGCGTTCATATTATTTACTATTTTCTACTTCTGGAAAGATAAAATGTACATAAAGTAGACTGTGTATTATAGAAGGAAACATTTCAGCAAATAAACAAACAAAAAACTAAATAAATTGAAAGTGGTACAGAGATTGCGTATGATTTAAAGTTTCATTTTTAAAATGAATATGAGCATTAACCTGGTCTTGTTCCTAAAAAGTTGTTTGTTCAGTGCACTGAACACTAAAAGCTAAGCAACAATCAACTACGATGAAAAACCCAACTCTGATCACAAACTAAAATTGTTCCTGAAAGTGAGCTCACATAAGAAAAAATTGCAGGTTCGAGTGATAATTGCTCTAGTATTACTGATCTCTGCGACAGTGATGATCTCTTACAATGTGCTTCAGGAGGCCTTCAAGAGATGATATTTTATTAGTGGCTTCATTATCAAATAGGTTGGTCGAAGGTGTTAAACCACAAGTCATTCGAGTAGGGGAAGAGTGAGAGAGCGGTCACAGCGCAGAGCTTCTTCTGTTGTAAATATGTTGCACAGATTGGTCCTCAGATTAGGAGTCTCCTTTAATGTTAATTTGATTTAACTGCGTAAATTACCTTTACCTCATAGCATGATAAATATCTTCATTTAAACATAATACCAACAATCTTTTGAAGCAGGATTTTTTTAATACAACTCTTTCAAGATGAACTATTACGAAAAACTTCCTACTCTATCAATTTATTTTGATTAACTAGTATCAATTAAAATCCGACAGATAAAACTGGGAATAGAATGAAAGTTTTAAACTATCATAATTGTGATTTAATTGAAGTGCAGTTCCACCAAACCTGTAAATGAAATACGCACTCTTCGTAATTACACTTCCATCATAAATACGAAAAAACAGAGGAGAACTAGTCTGGATGAGAGTAGAGAATTTAAAATCTGAACAATTTCTTGGTTTTCAGGAATCCTGGTTTGTGAAGGTTTGCTACCAGACATAAAGTGGAGTTGGGTCCCCAGTAATATCTAATCTAGCGAAGGACGTGCAGAATAACTACCCTGTTTTGGCTTTTGCTACGATGCATTACATGAAAGACCGAATAATTGTATTGCAAATAAGTATGTTCTGCAATGGTGTTTTTTTGTTGGTATTCCTTTTATTTTGGTACTTGCAATACTTGTAAAATCATTCCATTTTTGAGGTTCGTCGTATAATCTCTTGCAAAGATACTCATAAGATTTCCTTATATTTACGCTTGAATAGTATTTAACAAAACCTCTCTTATATAACAGGTGTGGATCAGGCAAAAATAGTGCATGTCTAACAAGTTCGCTCGGGCATTTAGTGTAATTGAGTAGAAATAACATTTTCCATACCTTCTACTTTTCACAATACAAATCGTAACGATGTAGCGGCTTTGGCTAAATTTTAGTTTTCAGAACACAGACTCCTCAAGACCGTTTACACGAGGTTAAGAGTGTCTAGGATATTTTCCAGAGTATGTCATTCAAAATCCCTTAGTATTTCCGTGGGACAAACAAGTCTGAGAGCCTTACAAATTAGATTATTTCATTTAAGAAAACTTTATAGCATGGTAAAAAGACGATTCCATCGCATTTTTAATCTAATGCTTGTTTTAAGTCCATTTCATGTTCACTCCTCTCAAAGTCTTGCAACTTCTTATTTTTGAAATGAAATTTCCGAAATAACGCTCCTTTTTATGACTTAAGATGAATATGATTACAAAAATTCTGCTTATGTACTAATCTTTGATATACGTTCAAAAAGATTCATTCATTTTTGATACAATTGATACTTAATGTGCTTGGATTGTATTTAGTGCATGCTTTCAATTAATGAATGGTTAACCGATTATTACTCAATGAGGCTCAACCAGTTTTAATTGATTATTAATTGATTAATTTTTACCGATTACAAACACTAGTCCGGTGTGTAATATGAAATTCTATAAATTTACTGACTGGAAGATTTTAATCTCGCAGTTCTTATATGAACGAGATTTAAGAGGTTTATTAACGGAAAATTATTTCGTTCTAATTTACAAAGTGCTGACCAATGAACCTGTTAGCCTATAGAAAACAAGAAGCTGCAATCGGAATTTGCTGTAACGTATGACATTTCACTGTGAATTTACGTTAATATTTTCTAATGAAAAATAACCCGGAATAAGAGATCGGTTATTTTCATTTCACAATGAATAATTAAATCGTTATGGATTCAATAGAGCAGTAATTCTTGAGATCGGAAGAAAATTACCAAACAAAAATAGTCCATCTAAACTTGGTTCCAACAAACACTTGAAAAAATCTTTCAATTTCTATAAAAGCAATCAAAAAATATTGACTATTGTTTTGTTCAATCCATACACCAAGGTAATATAAAGGGCATTGATGGTAGAAATAATTTCAGAATAAGGGAGCGCCGGACCCCAAATCAGAAGAAAAGGTTCCGTAATGGAACACTGACTGGGATATTGTGACAGCTGTGATACACAGTATAAGCTATACAGTGGAAGGTGTCTGGTATGCCACTTTAAAATCTGAAAATACATAAAAAATGTCCTAAATGTGTTAAAAATGTCTTAACGAGTAATAGCCTAATTTATAAACCAGGTCATCGAAAATAAAACTTCGTAGTCAACCTAAAAATTGAGTTAAGTTGACTAATTCTGATTATGTCGATGATTTTACCTCGGATGAACAAAAACAAGGAAATAAAATGAATTTCATCGGTCTAGTGTGATGATCTGCGTATAAAATCGTAATAAGTTAAACAGTGCCATGAGTCAAACGATTTCACATAACATTTGTAAGAGATTTTATTATTTTCTTTGAGTGCAATAACTTGTCATTCAAAGATTGTTAATTTGCATTAATTTTAAATGTCTTTGTTATGCGTTAGAGTCAGACAGTAGCAAGCTGTAAAATACTTCTTTTGGGCACACATATTAAAAGATATTCCTCAGAGAGTGAAATACACAGACCTGGGCTCTTATTATTCCAGCGAAACTCATCATTTAGAGCTATCGTGTTATGACAATCGATGACAACTTCCATTGATTTATCCTTGCTTCTAAAACTCGCTTCCAAATAATACCAGTCTTTAATCTAAGCAAATCTTTCATTATAGAGTTATAGAAAAACTTGTTATCATTTAACTAAACTTTTACGACCTCCAGGCAGTAAAGATTAAGAAAAAAATGTTACAAATGCACGCACGAAGCTTCGTTTCATTGCAAGAAACTTTGAATACAAGTCAAAGAACATAATATCACTGCCCTTGAAGGAGCTGGTCCGGCCACTTATGGAAAATGCCGTGCCACTCTGGTTTCCTATCCTACGAAAATACATTAACAAAATGGAGAACATTTTCCGTAAAGTAATGAAAATTATTCCTGAACTCAGTAATCTAAATTCAGTAAATATCGACTGAAAACTATTAATGAAAAAATTAAAGTTCTTTTCAATTAACATTGCCGGAACCTGGACACAGCTGCTCGAAAATATCGTATATACGGGCACTGTGAGCACATTCCAAATCGTCTCTGCATATATTGGATGAGGAACACCCTATTACTATAAAATATTGATTCTATGTTCTAAACTCCTGTAACCTGTGTATGATTGTGGCACGTGTGAGTCTCTGAAATGCCTGAGCGTGATTAAGGCCCATGCGCGTGATTGATGTCGTTACTTTAAATTGCGTGATCTTGAGTAACAACCTAAGAATAAACAAAATACCTCGTTCATGTTGCCATATATTATTCTATTCAGCAACAAAGGCTAGGGTGAATTTAGGATCTACATCCATTCTACACAGGAACAAAATTTTCATAGTTTGGAACTGGAAATCTTGTCAACTCTCTCGGAGTCCATAAACTCTTTTTATGATTTAACAAATTTAGTACACAAATAATAGAAAAGTTACCTTCATGGGAATTATTTTATTATATTCAGTCAAAGGTCTTATTCATTTTGTATTTGTCTGTTTCAGTTATCTTCTTGATCAATGAGGTAGAGGCAATATTGAATGACATATTTTCATGGTTTATTGAAACTAAATCGGACATGCAGACTCCACAAAAGTGCACCACAGTACTAAGTATGGAAGAGATCCACCTTCACGGCCGTCAATTCATTTGTGGAAAAGAAATTCATGGAGACAAAAATAGTGTTTATATCGGGAGAAGTGAGCGCCTAAGAACATATGAGAAATGCATCGATATTGTAAGACAAGTGTATGCTCGTTCTCCCACAAAGTTCATCCGTACTGCGACCAGACAGCTAGAGCTGTGGACAGTGTGAGATCGTGTATCAAACGAAGATACTTCATAATACTGACCTTCAGCAAAAGATTATTGATAACATGGCGAACATTGCATCGCATTGAAGCAGTTAATCAACAAAGATCTTAGCATCATTATCACTGAAAATCTGAGGCATGACAAACAAGCAGAAAAAAGCGACAGAAATGCTTTTTTCTTATCGTTTAAAACTAACAGGTATAAAATCTTGGACATGTTTCCCTTCGAGCTTGTTTCTGTTTTTTTCTAGTAAATTTTTTGCTTCGTCAAATTACACTGTCATAGAAACTGCAATAAAATATTTATAGACCATTATTTGCATCTGTGGGCTTGCTTCTGCTCTTCTTGTTTCTGTTCCTGGGGAGGGATTCTCGTCCTAAGAAGCAGACAGACTGTACCAGTGTAGTCGAATGCTTAGAAAAAAGCAAGTAGTGAAGCTCGTCTACAAGTAGTGAAACTCGTCTATCACCAGCTTGGTCGACTGGTGAGCGAATCTGCTTGCGAGCGGAAAGACCCGGGTTCGAATCCCGCTGCCGACATGGTTGACGCGGCTAGAAATACAGCATGGGACTTGGGTAAACAACCGAATAATTATCGAAGTAATTATCCGATCCAGGAATGGGCCCGAAGGTTCGTTCCTATAGCCTCATTCTATTCTATTCTATTCTATTCTACTTCTTGATATAAAGTATATCAAATGGCGTTTTAATACAGAATTCTCTTTGTACCTAAATCGGGAGGACTCTAATGAAATACTCAGGGTGAATTAGGGAGGACTATAAAAGAATCTGACTGAGCTGCCGCTTCCTCTCGACAAAAAGATATTGATGGATGATATGCGAGGTGGAATAACCTAATCTCAATCAGCTCAGTCCGAAACGTGTTTAGCTATTTGAATTAGCTAATACTGTAGAGCAAAGCCTCGTACGATGGATTCTGCAAAAACTATAGGACCAGACATCATACAATTTATACACTTCAAGTCGGCACATCCGTCGAGACAATGCGATGTCAGACTGAATGCTGGCACACGCACTTGTATGCTACTCGAAACCAAATTTTAAACTTACCTTAGTGAGATTTGAAGTTTAGAAACAGTATACCACTCTCAAAAGATTTTAGTTTTAATTCACTTCTTGTTGAACTGCGCCATGATGCATAGAATTATTGGGTCATGAAAATTTGCCTTTTGTTATAGCTCATCGGAGGTTGTGAAAATACAGCCCTTGTATCACGGTTTTCTTGGAAATCAACAGGCCCTGAACAGAATTGGTTGAATACTAAGCTTATAATACTGGCGAAGAAATGCTCGTAGCAACGCATATTTTTCGTCAGAAAACAACTGAAAAATCTAACAGCTTTAAGATTTTTTCGTTGATTATTCAAAAGTGTTCAGTTTATTATCATTGCTCACAAAAAATGTAAAGAACATATCTGTAATTGTTTATCATACTTTTCATTATTAACTATTTTACTATTATATTCCTTCATTTTCCCAACAGCAAGAATCGTTCAA